>JABMBT010093887.1:0-18535 GCA_018906895.1 Odontocolon sp. PSUC_FEM 10030002
TATCTATATATTTTTCAGGAACTTAAAAAATAGACGATTTTACTTGGTACGTAAAATCGTTATGTAAGTTGCGCTTGGTAAGGAAAAACTAGATTACCCCTGGTAGCCGAGTTTACGTGTCGGATAACGCAATTTAATCGCGTTCGTGTTCGCCAGCCGAAGCGATATCGCCGTTCATGAAGAATTCTCGACACACGAAGAACGTCCAGAGTGTTCGTCGAGGTACAATTGCCAGAGTGACTCAACCAACAGTGTTTCGCGTGTAAACTAAAAGAAAAAGCGAACGGTTTCCCGAGTACATAACTCTCTGACCATTTCAAAAATAACTACCGCTGTTACAGAATGTCTTATCACAGAAGGGAATCTTCGCGCTTAGTTCACAATTTGAGGTGATTGCCATAAAATTTGCAGTATACTAAACAAAACATTCGTAATCCCCAATATACATTTTTTTAAACGAACAAAGCTTGTAAATCTCTTTTTTTATCTTTATAATTATTTCACATAAATAACATTTAACTTTCCAAACTCGATTAATTCGATCGTTAAAAACATGAAAATGAAGTGACGAATGCATTTCCATCGCTCGGGTGTATTTTGCATGAAAATGCAAATGCAACGATATTAACGATCACGAATGTGATAAGAGTATGTAAATAATGAAAAAAAGAAATAGTCGCTCGGAAACACAGAGATGCCAGCAGTTCTTTATACATTCGACAATAACATTGTTCGTGCGATCGTAACATTATTGTCATACACACTATAAACAACATTATAGTTGTATAGTGTTGAGGCTAAGGCTTTCATGCGAGTACACACATACACTTATCGGTTGAACGCTCGGCTGCCTAATGACCGGAAGTCGTGTACGCTATATAGTAAGAGCGGGAGGAAGGAACGCCACGAATACCCGGAGTACAATCGACGAGTGGTCGGCCATTACTGTTGGATCGCACGGATGGGAAACCTGGAAATGATCTCTCCGGTTCTCAAACGCAATATAGCTTAGTATACGGTTTTTCAAAAGCATCGAATCGACTCGTAAATCTTCAGTGACGTTGAAAAACGATCATTATGTCATTAGTGGAATTGGCAGCTGATTGAACATTGCGCAATCGTTATTAACGTTTATGTATTCTTTTTTCTCTTTTTCCTCCTTCGTCTTCTTACGTGGTCGCTGTATTAATCGCTCGTACGAAAACTCAACGCGAAGAATGGCGAACGCGCCATTCTCTGGAGATTTTGCGCGGTGGTTCTGGCGAACGCGCAGAAATAAGCTTCGAGGCAAAACGCGCGCGCCCGGTCAAACGCCAGGAATGTTGCTGGACTGGTTTTCCTGCAGAGACTCTTGGATATAAAAATATATAGTGAAGTCACTGTTCCGCGTGTGCGCTTGGTATTCGTAACCAACGCAGTAGCCAGGACAATAATCGAGGACAATGGCAAGTCGAGACAATAATATCGATGGTTCTCATTAAGCGAAACGACGTTGTCCTGCACGCTTGATTTTGCAATTGATAAGACGCAATTGCCAATGGAAAATAGAATCAAGCGCTTTGTTTCGTTTTGCTAATGAACTGCTCGAGACATTTTTCGGCTAATTTTGCAATAGGTGATTTATGATTATAGAGAACGGATAAAAGTTTTATAAATTTCTTTGAAAGTCGTTCAGACTGATATTGTTAAGAATACGAGGATCGTGCGCAATGTTCCGTAGCATCACAAATGATTTCAATGCCTGCAGACAGTCGATTATCGAGGTCGACGTCGTCGAAGCAGATAAGTGAAGCTCGTTAAGGATGTTGTTTCAAAACTAACGGAGAAATGCCTCAGGTATCCAGGCATTAACCGTGCGCACTGTTGTAACTCGAAAGTCTAGACGTCTAAAGACTTTCTGCAGTATAGAATTCATATACTTATATTAGTTGAACCTAAACGAATGACCGGAACCAGAACAACGACCCCGAATTTTAGAGAAATTTGCGCGCGTCACTAAAAGTGCCTGAAAACACGAAAATATTTATCGTTACCGATTTCATCAGCGAGTAAACATTTTCTACACTCGAATTGTTAATTACAAAGTCTATAAACATTCTTTGTCAACGAGTTCGAGTTCCGGAATGACCGAGTCTGTCGTTGGTACCCGCGCCTGCGCTCACGTCCACTTTCTCTCAACGCTATAGATCTCCCTCGATCATCGATCGGGAAGCGATCTTTGTGTTATTTTTGTAAAGCACTACAGTTGATAATTCACTTACTTGTCAGGTGAAGGACGTAAAACGCGCGAAGATGTAAAATAAAAACGATCACCCCGCGGTCACATATTGCACGTCGTTACACCTGAGTGTATAGACTTCCTGTGGTCGACTGTCGATCGAAAGAACCGTCGAGAAACCCGGAGTCGAACCTACCGGTCAGGTTTGACTCCCACCTTGAAGAGTCAAGTCTCCCCCTTCGCTACACCTGCGAGAGTCCCGCCTTTCCCCTGCGCCTTTACCTGTTGCCAACCTGCGTGCGCAGCTCGATTGTTGCCTTTGAATATACAAAACTGTAACTTGCTTCTTCGGCTCCGACAATATCGACGATGAATTCGAGCAACGAGTATAATCGGTATTGAAAACAAGGGAAGAATAAGCAAAGCAATTCCGCACTTTGGCTCGAATTCATACGAGTTCTATATACACTTTGAATTCAAAAGAATTTTTTTAATAGGGATCAAAAATATAAAATGAAACGAAAACGTGTGTAATTTGAAGAATAGAGAAACTGGATATAAGGATAATTTTGTAAATTCATTCGGAAGTAGTAATTATGATCGTAGACAAGACATTACGCTCATCTTTCAATGACGATATACATATATATTTATTTATTGCGTATTAAAGGTTCATACAAAGATATAACAATGATCTTCACATATGCGGCGCTACGGGTGCTCACGTTTATTTATTGCGTATTATTGTTTCGTGGAATCGATTAAAAACGAATTATAACTTCGTGGTCGGGATATGTCGCAAAGTTTTTATTTCGTCCTGTCCGGGCGCCCATGCCGATTTTTTATTTCTTTTTTTTTCTTATATATTAATAACGGCTCCGGTCTTTGCTTCACCGACGGAGATCCTCTATAAATCATCGAATTTATCGAAAGCCATTAGCACCTGTCAATGACTTTCGAAGGGAGAATTCACGGTTTTGTCATTCCCCTCGGTAAAACGTCGTTAATTAAAAAAAACGACATTATTTAAAGTATGTGTGTGTTTTTGTGCACACGATAGTTATTGCTCATGAGATAAAATCTCGACGATCAACGTCAATGTTAAGATGAAATTAGTGTGAATCGCTTTAGCGATATTAAAAGTTGATTTGTTCTATACGAAGAGTAAAATTGTATATAGTATATACATATAAAATGCTGACTCGGTTATGGATGTTACGATTTACGTACTACCGTGTTGAACATTGGTCCGATAAGATCGAACGATAGTCGAGATTTTATCGGAGCATTGGCGAAAATACAAGTGACAAATCCATGTGAATAAATTCATCCTCTACTCTAATTGCACGCTACAGACACATAACTTTTACTTCCTTCTTCTATTCGTCGTTAAACTTTTTGGTAAAACCTTTTTGCAACATATCTTATTATTATATATGCATTTTTAAATCTTAACTATAGTACAGATCGCGCAACATAGACGAGAATCGTATCTCATCAATATCGCCAGAGTCTCGTGAAAACAAACGCGCATTTTGAGAGTAAAAAAGAAACGATGTTATCGCTAATATTGGAACGTCGAGTTTGTGCGTTCATTTACAATCGTCCTCAGTGTTCGACGAACCGCGCGTAAGCGGTCTCGCATTTTTATCGTTATTAAATTATCATAGACACCCTGTATCAAGTTCCGTTCATATTTTTCTTTTAATCTTCATCGAAAGTATATTATTATAAGTAGCCTAAGAAGCACGCACGGAGGGAGATTAGTTCTAGGATTACCACGCGTACCATTCAAGTCGCAATTAGGTTGTAATCCGGCGACACTGGTTTTTAATACTGATTGCAATTCTATAGTTAAAGGTTTACGATTAAAAAGTACCGCAGCGCACGATCCATTGGATTTTGCGCTCAGTCTCTAAACGCACGCGAAGCTCTGCCACCGATTTGTTTCCAATTAACGAATGGAGAGTCTGTTATACAAGTCATTGTGCTTTCATGGAAATACGATAATTTTGTTTCTGGTGCAAATTAGCAGGGATGAACCGATTGTCCTTTGAGATCTTGATCGGATCAGCCCTGCTCGATGCTTATTTTTATTGCGATTTATATGACGGTAAGTACGGTGCGTGATTTGGCAAAAGTTAACATTAACATCGATCGCCAATGGCGGATTCAACGTACTGGCCGGCGCTATTGAACGAAAGCGAAAGTTTGTTCGTCCGGGCTCATCGCCTGCGGAACGAACCGTACTACTACTTTATCACACGTCTTTTGCTTTATTCTTCATGCTTCGCACGTTCGTCACCGATATTAATGACGTCAAGCGCAGAGACGTCCGTGAGAAATAATGGAAACGTGGACCGAAAAGATTTCTTATCGATGCATTACTCTATCTCCTTAAGAGACGACGAATTCATTCGAATTTCCTTAAATAATTATTCGATGTTTTCCTCGTTATTTGCATAATTGCCGGACGAAAAGATTTTCTAATTTAAAATTTTAAAATGAGTTCAACCAACGTCTGTCTCGTCAGACTCGCAGCGATTCAGCGAGAGTCGACTGATACATTTTTTTGCCCTTGGCAGAACAAATACGATCGTCAACTGAAAAAATAATCGAGAAAATAACTGAACATTAATTTTCGTTTAAATTTTATAAAATTAACAAAAAATTATAGGCGTTGCCAATGTCCGGGGTTGAAATGAAACACACAAATCTTAACGTTCGTTTACCTCTCTCATCCTTTATTTCTCCTTTTAGTTTTTTTTTTTTTTTTTTTTTTTTAATTTGACAGACGTTGGAAAACGCGCACATGACGAGTACGGCACCAATTTTGTTTTATTTGTTTCTCAGTCTTTCACAGACCTCTGCGTTTGTCGCTTTAATTCGGTACTATGATTAATACAAAATATACTCTATCATTTATCTCATTAGTGATCGTGACAATAATATTAATTAGCGTTAATCGGGTGGTCGTCTAATCGCGGCATCGGCTCCCTTCGACACTAAACAGATAATCAACGGTTAATAATATCCGTGAAAGATTCTGTTGCGAGAAGTGGCAACACATTTGCACCGACTTGAAGAATCAAAATTGAATGACCGCATTAAAAATTGATTTTCAAATTGTCGATGAGTTTATGCGTGCGTAGGCGGAAGTGAGAAAGAATTCCCCGAAGAATCGGGTTAGACGAGGCATGGGCGATGGCCTAAATAGACATATTTACACGAAAGGCCGAACATGTTTTCTCAGGACACCAAAGTGTTTGTTTTCCGAAAGGGATTTTTTATTTTTAGCTTTGTAAATTCCACGCAGTGGAAAGAGAAGGCTCAACGGATAGCCGTGAGACACGAGAAGAGAGCCCGCCGCGAGGAAGATTTTCACCTTTTCTAAAAATTGGTTTCATATTCATTCACGAAATTCTTTTCATTATTCTAACGTTCAGTTCTAGGAGAAGCGCTACGTCTTAATACTTAATACAAAGTGTTATTCATTTTTCCGTTTTTAATGGAATTAATTAGGTGTTGTCGTCGCCGCGTTGACTACTTAATTAATCGAGTTAATCGAGTCTCATGTATCCTCGAAGGACACGTATATATCTTATTCATATTTTGTTTCCTTTTTTGTCTTCACTCACAAAGACGCGCACGAAACCCGTTGCGTTTCGTCGACAAGAGTTAAATAAATAATCATTGAAAAAATATATTATTAAAAGTATAGGTACACGAATAGAATTAGTATTTTTTTTTCCTTCTCAAAGAGTAATAATAATACATCGCGTAAAGTGTTTGTTTGTCTTCCTTCGTCAAACTTCCATCTTGTTCGCATTTACACTCGCAAACACCCTAGCATAATGTTTCCTGGCTATCGCAACTCTCGCATTCTTCATTCTTCGAATTAGAACGCACGATTGATTATCTTATACTCCACAGATGCCATTGCCAGAAATTAAAGCCAAACCCCTCATTGTCAGCGTTACGTTGAAACGTCGATTGGTTATTCGTCAATTTTCGTCATCAGATTACAAAATTTATAATTTTGAATATTCTATCTAAATAGATGCATATATAGATTTTTTTCCTTTTTTTTTCTCAAATTTATAGTCAAAACCACTCGCACGCACTTTACTCTTATTCCCCTCCTTAAAAAATTCGTTTTCACATCCATTATCAACTTTTCTCTCAAAATTACAGAAATCATTCACATCCTTCTTACCCATGGCTCTAGATTAATTAGTAACAAATCGATCGCGAGTCCAAAACGTCCGTAACATATGAGATCATGACTTGTCGAAGATGCCACTCACGTCAGCGAATTTCCCTCTATTTAATAATTTTTTGTCTCCAACGAATTCCAAATAAATCACGTGTGGCTCCCCCGGTCCCTGACTTATTATTCGGAGACCCTTAAAACCTAATTGTATCGTATGTTTTGCACAATAATAGAATATTCTCCTGTCGTTTCGATTCGTAGTCCGTGAAATCTCAGATTCTCCTTCATTCTGATTGCTTCGATACAATATACACAGTGCTTCTTCCCGCTGATTGAAAAAATCGTGTATCACTCAATAATTTCTGATTTCGAGAATGAATTCAGTGACGCAGGATATCAACAGACGAGGGTGAGCTTCGAGAATCATCGTTTCCGTTACAGTACGAATGAACGAAACACGCTTGGTATATTGTAGGCTCTACAGTTTTGGTTCGGCTGATTTATACATTATATATGCTCGCCCCACATTTTTGTCTCCGTTTTTTCGTCGGACTTTGTGGCACATCCCGAAGAAAGAAATAAAAATGATAGAGTAACTCGACAGCCCTGTTCGTTCCTCGTCCTGAAAGATCACACCAATTACAATTGTCGATTGCGAACGGATAAAACATTTACAGGCCGTTCGAAACGAGATACGACGCTTCGTGACTTCGAGTTTGTATTGGGAAATTCAAAAAGTATGCTAGAATAGAACGTATCGTTGACTCCGTTCACGCTATACGTGAAAACAAAGAGAATTATGTGGCGGACCTCCGAGTTCACCATCGTACTATTTTATTATATACTGCCCACGCTATTGGCGCATTGGTCATTCTCGCTTTCGCACTTAAACGCAATTTCTCTCTCTCGCTCTCTCTCTCTCTCTCTTTCTCTCTCATCGCAATTGCACGCGGTTCATGCACTCCTACTTTCTCAGTCAAACGAGCTCGAGCGTCTCCGTTCGCGTGTGGAGATCGCCGAGAATAATATACTTGCACAGACGACACGTAGAAAATGGAAAAGACACGTTTTTTTTTTCATCTAAGTTATAAATGTTTTTGTTTTTCTTTCATCTTGCATACGATTCTTCCTTTCACGTTCAGGACGTTCCTTCGAGCATCGATTGCGGATTTCACTCTTAAAGTCAGACTCTAGCATATACGATTGAAAACTTTCGGACAGGTGATATAATTTTCCGCGATTGTGTAGTTTCACCAGAATCTACAATTTATGACGTATATATTTTTTCATTTGGTGTGATTGCTGTTGGTGAGTCGGAAAGTCGAGCAACTGGAGAGAGCTTCGCGAGAAGCTGTCGGTGAATCGATGCGCAAATTCAGTGAACGTTGACATTTTTTTCCTTGACAGATATCGCGCCTGCTGCAGCGAAAAGCAACAGTCGAGTGATCTCTCAGAAATGTCTTCAAACGTTCATTGGTCGTTTTCTCTCGATCCGGCTGACCCGGTCACGTCAAAGTTCCTTCTTCTGCCTCATCGACAATTATAACGAGAATTTAATTCGTTAATTTTTATTCCATTGCCACTTCCGGGTATCCGTCAAACTTCACATACTTTTGGACGAATCCTCACAATGTCCAGAAGGAAACTCGTTCACATCGACGAGCGCAGCATCGTCCGCAGTTATTACGATTGTCCCCCAGTTCCATCGAGATCTCGCATGATAGACAAGCGACTCGTTCGAATCTTTCTCGTCGTCAGGCGAGTCAACGTGTTCGACGGGAAAGATTTGAGGGAGGACAACGTTCCGAGACGATACTACGAGTCCCACACATCGTAGCCACCTCTGAATAGGGTCCAACAGCCCGACGGCGCCGATCTAACGCCACCGTGTCCAGTGTCCTCGCTCTCGTCCGCGTCGTCGCCGTCTTCGATATTGTTGTTATCGACGACGAGGATATCGTTGACGCTGACGGAGGTCGCGGTAGCGATTTCATTGACACCAGCGGGCCGCTGGGACCCCTATACTCAAATGCCCGACGAACTCTTTGGACAATCGCTCTTCGGGCTCATATTCTGATTGCCCGACGAGGGTGGCGATGGCGACGCACCACCGTCTTCCTGTCTTTGTTGCGCTACCGTAACTCCGTTCTGTACATAATGCGTGAGTCTCGTCGGTAGCGATCCCGAGTTAAGCTGATAGAACTCGATCAACTGAAGAAGATCGTAGAACTTGGTCGCGCCCTTATCCAACGTGTAGAGCCAGCAGTTTCTGCGCTCGTCAAAGACCTGAAAGAAAAAAGAAATCACGTTACTATAATTTACGTCCGATACAACCGACTCTCATAAAACATCGAGTACCAACGTCGCAGTATACATTCGTACGTATTAATTTTATTACAGTAGCTAATTTTAAAGTGACGAGGAATTTTTGTCGAGCCGGTACGAATACGGCGCCTCGTAACGTCTCGCGTTCTTGAGGCCTTGATCTAGAATCTCGGTTCATCGCGCGGCAATCGGCCAAAAGATCCGTCACGACATGTGTGACGTTATGTACGAATTGAAAAAAGAGGAACGTTAACGAGAATAAAGATATTGGAAATAATATACTCACAGGCTGTATCTGGGCATGGAAGACCTTCTCGCTGTATTTGTATGTCAGCACGTAGGCTCCTGGATTGCTTTTACTCTCCCTTACAAGGAACACTCTGAAAGGATAAAAATATATTACACATTTATTAGAGTTAATTATTGGCTTCTTACTTCCTCATAACCAAAATAACAATAATTTGTACACTAATAACATTTCATCAAGGCGGAATAATCGGAAAAACAGCATAAAACCCTTCCGCGTTCCCTTTACGAGACTGAACGAACTCACTCACCGACGATGAACGGAGGGTTACCGCAGGCGAAAGAAGCAATAAAGAAAAGAAGGGAAAGAAAGGGTAACAATCGGTACAGGGAAGCTTTTTACTTATTAGTATAGCTTCCTAAGCCTTTGGTCTGCAAGTAACAGGAGTACAGACGAACTAAGACTAGCCCTAATTATAGTTCTTTCTAAAAGAGTTTAGTTCGAGTCGAACGAACATCAGGTGGAAATAGCGAGGGTCGAGTATAAGGCGTGGCATGGTATAAATTAATACTGTCGTAAACGTGACGAGGATGGAGCTCGGTGAATGCAATAAGATGACCGGCCACGAAAGATGCAACGGCGGGGCCGCTCGTAAAGTTGATCGTTTCGCGGCTGTGGGAACTTTAGAACCGTGGCGAGGGTCCCGTTGCTCGTGACGTTCTCCCTCTCCGTTCTTTTTCTTTACTCACACGCTAGGTCTTTCTATCTGTCTATGCGAAAACGGTCTACAATTAGTCGCGATTTTGAACAGTGGAGAAGATGATGATCGAGCGAAAAGTTCCAGAGTCTAGTTCTCAGTCTCCGGTAATCCGAGGTCTCCAAAGAAGGCTTTAACGGAGTAGAAAATTAGAAGACTAAGAAGGAAAAAAACGATGCGAGAGTCTTCGTCATCGAGAAAAATAAGAGGAAGAGCTAGAAATTTGCTAAAGTAGAAAGAAAACGATTAACTTCCAGTCGAGCTACGGAAAATATAGTTATTTGCGGTCGTTCACCGACTCTTCCGTTCAGAGTCCATGAAGTTCTGCGTGATTATATTTTTACTCGTTGTGCCCCGTTCGATTAACCGGAACCTGACTTTCTCTTTATTAGTTTCATTCTCTACCTCCACAGCTATCTACCCTTGGTCTGTCTCTTATTTCTCGTAAGGTTCGTTTTGAATACGTTTTGCGTCTTTTTACGAGTCACGTGTGGTTTTGGACTTTATGACGACGAAAATATGACGGAAAGAAAGACCCTTAGGTCTGCCTTTGTGGTTTACCAAGATGACAAATAAACGATTCAGTAAAGGATGAAAAGCGCTTGAGCATTATCGCGCCTGCTTTCTTATTCTTCTTCTTCTTCTTCTTCATCTTCTCTGGTTCGACCATGACGCTGCCTAACGGTCTCTTTTTCCTTTTTTTCCCTCAACGCACAGTCAGCTAAAGATAAATTCTTTTTACTGAATTTCGTCTCACGCGACTGTTCGATACAGATGAAAGAAGTCTCGCATTAATACTGCACAAATCACAATAGTTTAAGCTGCACGTGGCAGTCCAATTTGTCGAGTCGAGTCTTCGCTGCCTTATTCGACCTTCGAGCAACTCACCGACAAAACTTCTCGGGCGATCAAGACGTCACGATTATGGTAATTTATTCGTCCGAGAGAAACACCACTGCCAGAAACGTGCAGTCGTACACTTCCGAGACGCGAAGTATAAGAAAGCACTTAATTATCGGTTTCCCAGACTTTACCGAATCGGTAATTAACGATTTTTCCAAGACATTCGACTTGGAACAAATCGGTGAAGCTTTCGCGGTATCGACGGAAATAACGTGGATGAGAATAAAGTTCGTAACAAATAAAGCCAGTTGAATAAAGAAAATAGAGGTATCTGTGATGAGATTGGTATAAGATGGTGGAGCGAGAGAAGATGAGAATTGCGAGCCACGGGATTTATTTCCGAAATCTCTACAACGAAACTCGGAGAAACTTTGAGAGAATCTCAGAATCGAACTCACGGGGTCTTAAAGTACGAGATCTGTTCTGGAGTCTCTTCTTCGCTATCTCTGACTGTCTGACTCGTTCTGTACTCGTGCTACGGCCGCACGAACCAGAGTCCAGTACGGTGGAGAGATCGTAACGCAGACCACTGTAATTTAGCAATGCCATTAGGGTGTGGGTAAAAAGAATGAAGGAACGTAGTAATTTAGCGGCGGTGGAGAGTCAAGCCAACCCAAGCCAGCCATGGGAAATGACTTTGCGCAATTCCCGAGATGCACTTAGAAATGCATAAAATTGGACCCGTTACTCCGCAACCCCTCAAAACCAACGTTCGACCCCGCTTATGATAGTTACAATTTCGAAAAACAAGTTCGACAACTTTGACCAAAGCTAATTTTGTCATAAGCGCTACTAATTCCTAAACGAAACTTTGTTCAGATCAAGCTGAAAAAACAAGCTTTCTTAACAGCGTAAAATTAAGATAATAAATGTCAGAATCCCATATGCATATTCATCCAACTACTTTCACATCGGATGTCGAGGATGACTTAGGGTCCCCTCCGGACAGAGATAAACGAGGGAGGATGAACACATTGAACCTTTGGAGGGATCATACTCTAGACCGATTTTACGTCAGCCTCGAATACGACTAATGGATGTTCCATTATCTCTTGAGCTATTATATTCGCAGTTTAAGTTTCGTCCGAAGAATTAGTTACGACTGGAGATAAGCGATTTTCCTAGTTAAAGTGCCACATATAAATTCATCTTATTTTAGAGATTTAAATTAAAAACAGTTATTCAAGAATAACGTACCCGTCAACGGAGCCGTGATCTTTGATAATGGCTGCAGCAATGTCCCTGTTAAGGCCACTGTGGAACCATGGTTGCAGTACGTGGATTCCACCATCGAGACCGTGTAGCCTGACCATGGCACAGCCGGGTGGTGGTCGGGAGAAGGGTCTCCACCTTCTTCGCCAAATAATGCCCTCGCTTTCAGCAATGTCCCTTGCCTCCTTCGGATCTTCCACTATTCTGCCGACGCTTCCTGTGAAATCCATTGCAACCCTCGACCGCAGGGACTCCTGGAAAATCAGAGCGAAATTTTGCGGGCTGTAGTGTGTATGTATAGGCATTGCCGTTTTGCGGTAAACTTTATCATCCGTAGAATATATACTAGGTGTCGAGACGGTACCGCGTCTCTTGATTTACATATGTAGGGGAGAGTGGGGCAAAACGTGACAGTCCCATCTTTGCACCCGATCTTGCCCCGCATTCGGATTTTCCACGCATCTACATTTCTTACGCAATGGCCCGGTTTGCCCCGTTGTCCCGTTTTGCCCCACTCTCCCCTATATACATATATATAGTAGTAAACTACGAAATAACTATAAAGTGGGCTATGTTGTTTATCTTTGGAGGGAAAGGATTTAACGCGAACGTCGGAGATTCGAGCATCGGATCTCACAGGGTGACCGTCGATGCCTCGGAGTGTTGATTCCTAGGATAAACTACACAATCATTGACAGTGAATGGTCGAGGAAAGTTATTGGACGAAAAGACATGGAAGTATGCCAATAACTGTCTAGGACCTGACATGAGGGTTTTCAAATGCCAATCACTGTTGTGTTTTGCTGTATTTGCTATAAAGCTAACTCTTAATCCCGAGGAAAGTTTCCACTTCCAGTTTTCGCCGGAAAGTCTCGAGCTTTTGGTGTCTCCGAGGACCAGCTCCGGATTCCAAGTCGAATCTCTCGTCGGCGAAGCCCAGGACCATTTAGGCTTTGAGACCATCAGACAGCTTAACGATTAAAGCCCTCGCTCCATCCACCCAATCTCGCTCTAACATCGACATACTTGCTCTTGGTGTTCCAACTGAAAAACTGTTTTGCGATTCGGGAGAAGAAAGCTTAAAATATTACGACAAATATACGAGATCTCGAGCTCTCGTAATGTTCGCAGCAGGTTCGAGTCGTTGGAAAGAAAAATTATTTTATAGCTTCGAAGTGAAAGTTATTGAAGGAATCGAACGAAAGTGCGGAATAAATTTATGTCGAGATATCGTGATATTGTAGTATATATAGTACATAAAATGCTATAAATGAACGACCATTCCGATTGCGCGAGAAACGATTTCCCAAGAAACTATAAGCAACGTCTCTCGTCGCGCGTTTGTGTCTATGCTATGAGAATACAAGTACGAGAGGTCTTTCGCTCGAGTTGAATCTCTACGCAGCCTCTTCGTTGAAATCCTTCTCTGTTCTACTGGTCCACGTGGACTTGGATATTTCTCAACGACTATCCGCGGTCGGTCCTCACCCACCGCTTATTGCTCTCTTGGCACCGCAACTCCATTCAATGGAAAATCATAATTTATGTCTTTGTACGAGAGCGGGGCCACCGCGAGAAACGTGAACGCTCTATACTCGTGAGGGTGCCCACGCGTTCTGGGCTCGGCGTTCTATTAGCAATCCGATGCTCTGTGTGTGCATGACGAGAATACGTACGAACGAACGAGGCAAACGGTAGTTACACATCACAAGAGCTAAAAACTCTTGACTCTCAGCTGCAGTCGTCTCGACGTCGCCAAGACTGAGTTGCAGTCGTATAGACGTCCAGACGATGAAGAAAGGGAGAAGAGTGACGTCGAGTCGAGCGTCGTTGATTGATCGTCGAATAGGGACAAATTCGATGCTAGCAACTTTACATGATCCGTCACCCTTTTTTTTTCCATCTCTCCTGTTTCATTCTTTCCCTTTCGTCTTTCTTATACTTTGCGCCTTCCTCCGTCATTCTTTTCATCCCAAACACACGAGTCCAACGCAATGTGTTTCACGCACTTATTTTCTACCTCTTCTATCACTCTGTCTCCTACGAAATCAAAAAGCGGGAAAAAATAAACAATAAAAGAAATACGGAGAGGTAGAGGATTGCCATTAAGTTTTACACGATACGCCACTCGCTCGTCTGAATCTCAAGAGAGTCTGAAAATAAAAGTGTGAGGCAGCGTAAAATAGAAGGAAAGATCGAGTTGAACATAGTTGAATAAATCCTCTCCCATTCGTTTTTGCGCAAGGCTCGTACGTGTACGTCTCCTGGGCACGCACAATGGGATAGCCGTGCTCTTTGTAAGATGAAGCAAGTATATACTGAATAGTTATATAGAATCGGCACGATGGTATCTGCGTAGGTGTTGGCTGATTTACACCTGCCTACGCGGTACCCGGTCCGCACTGTACCTTTCGATTGGTATATTATAGGTAGACCAGTGAGTCAAGTACGTATAAGCGAATGGAGAATAGAGAACCTCTTGAATCTTGGTCTCGCGTGATTGTGGTCCTGCGGTAGCGACCAGCATCGTCGTACGAAACCTTTTCCATGCCGTTCTTATTGCATCATGATTTTCAATGAGTTTCTTATTCGTTACTACGGTATATTCTTCGCGTATAGTTGGCACGAAGATCGAGGGAACTTTCGACCGTTCGTTCTTAGAACCTCGACATTTCACACACGTTTGATCACTACGTATTCCAATAAATCCGATAAATAGATAGATTAAAAGATATATATCTCAAGCAGACACAAGCGTTGCTTTGTAAAATGAACAAGTGTTTGCTGTGATCTAATAGGACTGGTTTTCCTCGGTATCGTTAACGATCCGGAGAAATCTCGTATAACATTGTGATTGATACTTTAGACGTATCAATGAAAAAATCGTAGAAAATGTTCGGCTTGGCTTGAGCTGCATGAAGCTCGAGAGACAATCTTTCATGCATATACGTATAGATATACACATTTGTGCATATACATCGATATACGTGTGCCAGGAAGGCAGTGTAAGCGCGTATATATGCGTTATCCGACTCGACACTCCCGTCCGCTTGAACCGATCGATGCTGGACCAGCCGGGACTTCTCTCTTCCCTTTTCCCGGCACACGCGAAAGTGACGCTCCCCTCGTAATATACACTTCACCCCAGTGGCCTTGACATTGAAAGCAGCGAGTACCAGCAACCCCCGTCGGTTGTCGCGTACACGCATTGTATACCAGACTGTACGATAGAACGCACAGCATCATCGCTTACCAACTAAATTCCAAGGGTGTTCATATACTTTGAATGGAAATAAAAATCTTGCAAAAGATCACCCAGAATTTGCAACATGTTTTTGATTATATTAACTAAACGAAATATTATGTCACGATTAGTATTATTACGAAATATTATTTCATCTTGCGAGTATGCAGAGATAAAATGAAACGTTTTTAAGCGTTTATGTGGTCACAACTTATCGAATTCACAAAGCAAACTTCCGAAAGAATTTATATTACAATCTTTCAGAATTTGTTCCCTAGGTACAGTATAATCAATGTCGGAGTACGTTAGGACAGAGTATATTGGAAATGAAATACCTATAGCTATAACGTATGATACTCGACACAAATACTCGGAGTATAATACTCGTGTAATATTATAGTACAGACGGGTGGCACGAAGCCAAGAATTTTTGCTTCCATTGGTGACCAAACTAGCCACGGAGTAATGCGATAAGAGTTACGGTCGTTGGCCGCCAATCAGTGATTAGCCACTCTATGATAAATGGCCTACGAAACGTATTGAACGGAAAGAAACGGAAATATGCCAATAATCGATCATTGGCTATTCGTTGAGATGCTAATCCTTCAATGACCTACATTACTGGTCTTTGCTCATCGCAGTAGTTCTCCAGCTAGATATAATCATGCGAAAAGTTACACGAGCATTTTTATCAATTTTTCAGAAATGTTCTCAGGAAGCCAAATAATCAACGTCGAAGTACATTAGTTCAGCGTATACAACGGAAGTGAGCTTTACTGTAACGTATGATACTCGACACGAATATTCGGAGTATAATACTCATACTCGTATATTACGGTATAGATCGGTGGCACGAAGCCAAGAATTTTGGTTTCCTCGGGATGAGCAGAATAGTCACAGGCGAATGCGATAAGCGTTACGATTGTAGGCCACTCAATAGCGATTGGCTGTAGTTAATAGCCTGCTCTCCAGTGAATAGCCTGCGAAAAGTGTTGAACAAGTAGGCTAGGAAATATGTCAATAATTAATAGCTGGCCATGTCTCAAGGTGACAATCACTGTATGGTTTACTCTACCAGTCATTCCTTACCGTCACTATTTACCTAGATGAAATATCAACGTACGATATAGAGATAGCAAAACTACCACAGTTGTCACGATGAAGAGCGGAAGAGGAATAAGGGGACGAGTATTCGCGTATATGTATAATAATATACGTATAATGCGAGTGAGTATACCAACGGAATGAGACCTAGCTGCACTCATGGTCTGGAACGATAAATCTTGGTGAAAGATGAAGACGCGGGCCGTTAATCTCGCGATGGAACAGTCAAACGGAACGGAGCGAGCGGTGACCGGGGGCGCAATTTATCAGGCTGAATCTCCACGCGCCAGTAGGGGATGCTGCTGTTGCAGCAGGACAGCACCGACCGAACTGCTCCACAGTCCTAGCTAGATGCGGAGACAGCTTCTAGCTAGCTTTTCCCTCGACATGTACCCACAGTCGTCATTGTCATTGATGGAAACGCCTCCTCCTGAAAATTGCTTCGTCGATTCTCCCTCGACTCGAAAATTCGTTGAAACTCGTAAGATGCCGAGAAATACCTTCCGGCAGTGATAAGAGTCAATCTTAAATCCGCCGGAATGTCTTTTCGCGACAAATTCAACATTTCTCAACATCAACTGTTTAGAATAAATCTCGTATTTATCTTTTTTCTCTTAGAAATTTCTGTCAAGCAAGCAAAGAATGGGAAACGAAGCTGAAGTTGGAAGATGTTATCAGCAGACACGAAGGAAACGAAGTTGGTAAACTGTAAGTTCGAACGCGTTAACGCATACAAGAATTTCCTGCGAGTCGCGAAATGAACGAGAAGTCCGGTCTAGCTCTTTCGAGTTTACCGCTTCCTGCCTAACTTCGTCAGCAATAACAGCTCTAGGGCAGAACGGACGGAAGAGCGAGTACAGGCGGCGGTATAGAGACTTCCGCACTGCATCAGAACAGTTGTGCATACTCGAATTGCACGCCGTTTCTTCAGTGTAGTGGAGTCATATGTATACATATATATGCATATATATACAAGTACATATATATATATATCCGTGTAGGTTTACGTATATATTTGCTTTTCCACGTTCATGAGCGGATGCGTCTGTGGGTTTATCGTTATTATGCACCGTTCGACGTTTACTGCTGGCGCAGAACATTTGCCGGCCGACTGGCTGACCAATGCAAGCTCTCGTTCTACCGGCTACTATTATTCTACAACGCCAGCATCAGCATCAGTGAAAGACTAACGCGGGTACTCTCCTCGTACTGTTGCTGACTACAGTCTAGACCATCGCATCAACTACCACCATCGCAGGACAGACAACAGAAGTGATTGCGCTCAGTATAATATAAAGTCTATAAACCAGTTTCATTGTAAACTGCGTGTTTTTCCTCGTTCGTATTCTATATACTGTATGACCAACTGCAACGACCAATTGCAAGATATAGCTCAGGGAATAAAAATGTGACGCTCTAAAATTTCGTGGTGGACTAATTCAGTCAATTTATAGTTGCCATTTTACCAGATTATCTCCTCCCTATAGCTTTGATTCTTGTTTTGTTGATCAATTTAACGGTTCCAGTTGAAAATCGTTTTTTAATGTATTCAATGCTTTCATGAAACAAGGCAGTGAAGTAATTAATGAGGATGAAATACTGGATCAAAGAAGATGTGTGGAATATAGAAGAAAATTATAATTGAGCTGCAGTTGCACAAACAATCATCTCTCTTTGTCACTTTCTCGCATATCAAATTTATCTCTCGAAACCGAAGAACCAACGTGCTACCGATGAGACGAAGTGCCTCGAGGCTCGACTCGCGCAGAGTACATCTCTGCGCTAAACCGCACTGGAATATCGCACCCGAACATTAATTTTGCAGGAATTATGTTGGTGCGAGCCAAGATTTATACGCACTTAAGGATTGCTCGCTCGCTCGCCCATTTCGCTCTATCGTTCCAAAAGATTTTCATGATAATGTTCCTCGCGCTTCGCGAAACTCGATGAGTGCTTCGATCCTCGAATTTTCATAAATTCCAACAAATGTCAAAAAATGTATATTATCTTCTGCAAAGTATAGGTAGGGAAAAAAATGTAGTGCCGATGGTCGAAACTTTCATGGATCGTATATATAGGATGGTAAACATAGGGGTAACGTTATCGGTAGGTGATAGTGAAAATGTCAAGTGAATTAACGGCACTGCCAGGTAAAAACGCATAAAAGCTACGACACGATCCATCCATCTCTACCACACCATGTGGCCGTATAGTAGGAGAGTAATAGTAAAATACTTTTAGAAATAGCCCGGCTGCATCGATCTCGGAAATAGGTTACAGCAACGCGCGTAAATACCGGTTGGTGGGTAGTA
>JABMBT010093998.1:0-10528 GCA_018906895.1 Odontocolon sp. PSUC_FEM 10030002
TTCTATTTTTTTTTTGTTTTTACCATTAATGTAAGAAAATATAGAGAAAGGTTCATTCATCGGGATATGGTCACTTACTGATGTGTTTACATTACATTTTTGAAAATTTGACATCGCGTACAGCCGATATGAGAGTACACAGAACGACTCGGGCGAGCCCACACGTACAGATATAGTTTAGCGCAAAAAGTGTTTGAGCGCCCGCGCAAGAGGAAGGAAGTTGCTATCTTTAGAGATGCCGCGAGACTAGAGGCGAGAACTCGGTACACCCTCGTGACTGTATCTCGCTCTTTCGTTGCATGTTCGTTCCGTCTCTTTCGCGCTTTCTGTGATCCATGCTCTTCTCGTTTTCTTTTCCGTCTAGCCCGAGCATCACCGACGATTTCGTCTCAGTGGTCCTTTGGCCAAGCGGCGATGTTTGGTTTTGAGTGTACTGGGTCGAAGAGCCGAGACTTACTTTTTTTTTTGTTTTTTATTTTCATTTTGCTCTCTCTTTTTTTCCATTTTTGTCTCGTTTTTCACGCAGAGTCGGATGTACAGCGACCGCTCCATTTCGATTTTTCTCATACACGCAAAGTAGTCTGTCTTTCTCTTCGTCTTTTCACTCGGTTTCTCGTTGTGTAGTTGGATGTAGCGATCCTTCGAAGCACGTGCTGTATTTATACACTATGTACCTCGGCAGTTCTTGCTCACAACGTGCTGAGCAGAACCGAGACTCGAGGAAACGCACCCAGAATCTCGTGTTTGTCTTAGATACGCGGGCATTGACTCCCAGCAAACACGACACAGTCTCTGAGAGACTCAAAACGCGTTTCGGTGGTGATCCTCGAGATACACCTGCGAATAGTTTCCTCTTTCCTCATCGTTTTGTCTCGTAAGTTGTTGCTAAAAACGTACAAAAAAAAAACAATGTTATGGATATTTCTCAATCATGCATTTGGATTTTGGGGAAATTTCTAGGATATTCATAATCGGGGATATTTCACAAAGGCTGATGCGCAAGGACTACCTTAAAATGGGATAAGAGATGATTTTTTTTAAAATTGCATCAAAGATCTCTACGGATTTCATTGACTCCCTCCTCACATAGCAAAATAGACGCAGGGATTGACGCAAAAAGTTTAACCGCGAACTGACAGACTCGAGCGTAAAAGAAATCCGAGCGATTCGACAGGTGTCAACGAACGCTGGCAACTGCTATACTCTTCCGATCGCTGTTTGCCACGTCCAGTGAACGAATCTTTAACACCTGTCCCCGAGTCTCGTTTGGGCCAATCTGTACACATTTATAATCGTGCGGAGATTCCACATTTTTTCCATGGCACTCGCGGCATTTCCTGACGAAAGAGATAGAGAAATGTCTGGATCAGATCTTTAACAATTATGCCAATGTTGAATTCAAGATATCCTTAGCTTAAAAAATTTGAAACTGAGATTGACTCAAGTAAATCTATCTTGTAAAAAATAATTTTTTCTCTCAGTGTACTAAGAAATTATTTATCCCAACCAAACTTTAATGGACCCAATAAAGCTTTAGTTGAAAATCATGACTTTATTTTGAGTGTACCAACATAAAAGATCATAAACCTTATTATACGTATACCTAAGCACAGCTAAACATGTGTGTGAATAGAAATGAGTGTAAATTGGTGATGGCATTTCGGGGATCTTCTTAGAGATGCCAGGGAAGACTTAAAAAAGAAGTTGAAGCGGGCGAAGTGGAGAAAAAGAAGCGACGCTAAAAAGGAATAAGAAAAAATCATGAATCAGCTTCGACTTTCAGGTTTCTTGGCGTACTTTTAACGGATTCATATGTATACTGTGTATATTGTAAAAGTATATACAGAACACATTCAGGACCTATCTTAACCCGCGTGGGTTCGGCGCAACCCGCTGGTTTTACTCTCGGCTTACTTCGGCAAACTAACCTACCCGTCTAAGTAATCCATTGTGCTTCTGCGTGCTCTCTTTGTCCGGACGCTCTCACGCCGAGAGGGCGGCCGAAATGCGCCATGCAAGAGGAATATATACGAGAAAGAGGAAGAGAAAGAGGAAAGAAATATGCCACAAGGCCACGAAGGCTTCGGGCCAATTCTTACTTTACTTCGGTATGAGATACTCCGGATTCATAGCAACCTAACTAAATAAATTTGTAATCATTGTTTAACGAATTTTGTTAATCATAGAGTTTTTTAATTCCAATTATGCTTCTTAAAATCTTAAGGATTTGTTCGATCAATCAGACATAAGATGAAAGATAGTGTAGAGATACGAGGCCGGCTGTTTTTGAAAGCCCCGCGTGAAAAGTCAGTCAGACAGCAAACAGCAGGATGAGAAAGATGTATTTAAAAAGAAAAGGTAGAGATAGATACGGACTAGCATAGAAGTAGTGTCAAATACACGTCAACAGGACGCAAAACACCGGATGAACTGGTAATCACAAGACCAAATCGGGGAAGAGCCTAAACGAAGACTCCAAGAGGGTTCCAGAGGGATATAAAGCATCATGAGATGGATATAAACGACACTTCGGACGTTCGCGCATCATAATCCGCGAACTCTTCACCCGTTTTCAATGGCCTGTGACCCCGAGGTGACATGTACGGCAAAAAGATTCTTCGGTTCACTTATGTGGCCAGGTCTATGTTTTATAGTAAAAATCTTACGTCTTATGCACAATTGTCCGATGGGACTAGCGATATAGAAAGAGAGGAAGAAAAGCAAATCCCTGATACATACATACGTGGTTCACCGAGTGAGTCAAAGGTAATTTATGCACCTATGTTACTGTCCTATAATAACACTCGTGTGTACAGTAGGTATATAGTCAATTCAGTTGCATTGAACACAAGTATTAGAAGACTCGGAGCAGCATCTCTTCGATATGTGTTCATGGAGGGCATTCGACATCGCAGCCTGGAATGCGCAACAGGAACCTGTTCTCGTTCCCATTCCCATTCCTGGCGCACTACCAAAATATTTCTTTCCCAGCAGCGAGAAAGAGATGGGACAGAAATGCTCCACTTGGATCAGTACTCTGGTGCGCGGGTGTATTTTGTTGTTTTTACTATCTGGTAATCAGTTCATTGAGACTCGGTATTGATAAAATAGAATGCGTCAATGACATCCTGGCGTCATTCACCGAATATGAGTAGAAACTTTGAAAGAGGTGTTTGCTTCGCTTACATGTTTTTTTTTATGAAAGTGTCGATGATTTTGCCATTTAATCAATTCCGTTGTCAGATAATATTTTTTTGACTTTGATTAGTCTGAGTGAAAATCACACATGCAAAGGATTCACGCAATTCAGCATCGTTCTACGCAATAAAAATTGCACTCTTATGAAATCATCAGATCGCAATGATCACCGCGTCCCAACTCTGCAGAATTCATAGATTTTCCCAAAATATAATCAACACACGGCATTCGCATTATCCAACCCCCGTTACAAAACATAGAAATTATAGTACCTGGTTGCCTGAACCGTCTAACTGAAGGATATCGAGTCTACAGTCGAATCTAAAAAAGCCGGTAAAATAGAGTCAGTTCAAAAAGGGGAGTGGTTGAGTGAGAAGAACAGAAAGAGGTGTGCGGGAGGGGGGCAGAAGGAAGAAGAGAATGAATAAATATTAGGTGGGTTATGTACCGGATAGGTCCTAAGCTCACTCAACTCGACTCAACTCATCTAACCTAGGTATATACCTGGTAGTTTTACTTTAGGGGAGATCGAGAGAGAGAGAGAGAGAGAGAGAGAGAGACCCGGTGAGCTGTTCTGAGCAAAGACCTTGAAGCTTCTGGCTCAGGGCGGCCCGGTGGTGTCGGCACAACTAGTACTGACCCACTATAAAGGCACTTGCCATCCTCCTCGTTCACCAGGACAATCCCTATTTACCATCTCCATCTTATGGAAACTGCTAACCTACTCTGGCTCTTGCCCACATCCACCGGCTCTTCTCTACTCCCCAAAACTCGCTCGAGCCCCGTTCAGCCCTGGCTTCACTCTTAGAATCCCTTCCCCCCCTCCCAACCCCGATTCTTATTCTACCTTTTTCGTTGATTCCATCTCGCTTTCACCAACGCACTGCAGAATCCTCAGACGAACCCCTTTATATACATCTTTCTCGCTCCATTCATTCTTTCTCCCTTCACCCAACTCCCTCGAATTTCAGGGTATAGGTCTCACGGGTGTGTTTCAATCCGTGAACACGTGTGTACACACATGCACCACGAACGTCCATGAAGGGTCATGCGTATAGGGTAATCCATGTAGTCGTGTGTTACGGTAGACGCGTATGTGTGTGCCTTGAAATTTTGGGACTGAGAACTGCTGTTTAGGATATTGGAGTGTATATAAGAGTAGTTGTGTCATGTGTGGGGCTGCGTGAATGAGTATGTTGGAGAGAATATCAACCTAGCATAGCAACTGCTGTTTCTGCATTTCTTAGCAGAGCCCGCGCCCCATGCTCTATACACATTCACCTATACCATATCGTCCTTCTATAACGGGTGTTCAAATAGAGAAAAAAAATTCTATTCCTTCTTGAGAATTTCAACAAATCGCGTACCACGTGCAAGTTATAACTACACACTCGGTAAAATACAGACTCGATTTTTATCGTCACTTTCAATTAAATTTTATGTCTAAGATAATTTACATAACTGAATTTTTTTTCTCTTGGATAAAAAATTATAAGTCATTTGTTAAGGCACCGAGGTTGAACGTTTTCATTGTAATTCACGTAAATGTATGACCGATTTTACCCATATAATTTAACAAGAAGATATGCTAATTGCCATCTTCTGCCTATCGTTTGGTTACAAATTTCCGGTCTATTCGTCGAGCTACTCGGCTTTTACCATTCTCTCGAAATCTCAAACTCCTCACTCCACGTACCAATTCAACCGTCGTCTAAGCAGCCGTTCAAATCGAGCGTGAAATTTTCGTCGTGGTTCAACCGCTCGCAAAATACGATTCGAATTAGAAGCTCATCTCTGCTTTCTTTCCGTCCCTCGTTGATCCGTGTGTGAGCAACGATCGTGGTTGCGCGCGAATTGGTCTAACGCTCGCAAAAAAAGAAAAAAATAACCTGTTATGTTACGTAGCTCGCTCATCTATATATAGGTACTATAGATACACTTTACGAATATTATATTATGAAGTCGGTGTTGAGCAGAAGGGGCGATTTGACACGGCACGTTCTAAGTAGCCATCTACTCGCTATAACTGTTACTACATTTTTCCTGCACTCATTGACCCACACTCTTTACTACGTTTTGTCAGTAATTCTTAACATTTCGTGCACGTATTTCTTATTCGCATTCCCAAGTCGCTATAAACCTGGTTAATGTGATTTCGACGAATTCGGAGATACGTATTGGCATTCAATGTACATAGATCAACTGCTGAGGATTTAATTGATTCCGGATAAAAAAAAGAAATTCTGCGACCAAGCAGAACAATAGGAGAACAGAGCAAATAATAGAATACCGAAACTTACTTCTAAATTCAATACATGTCTCTTATTTCCGGGTAAATGACACTTCCTTGAAAAAAAAAAACAAATTATTTAGTCCTACAAACTCATAGACGTTCTCTCGAGTCCGGAACAAATAAAAAGGCAAATTTACTGCGATTTGAGCCTTTTACAAGTTCTTATAAGAAACCTAAACTGGTTGGAGAAAATTGCTGACCGAAGATAGAGAGAACAAGAGAGAATATAGCAAATCCCCAACGCGAATGGTATAGCACGTAGAGGATTCGATATATATATCCAAACTGTGTATTCGAGACACCTGGCGCGTTATAGGTGAAGGAAAGGAAATACGCGTGGATAACTAGTCGTCGGTGCTCCGCTTTGCTGGTTATTCGCGATTCTCTTTCTTCTTCTTCTTCCTCTTCTTTTTTTCCACTGTCGTTTCTTACCGCGTACCTAATATAACGAGAAACGTTGGGCCGCCCGTTGGGCCTTTTACCCGTCCGTAAGAATAATATGTATAAGCATATATCCTTACTGGTGTGCATCCAACAGTAGCCAGCAAAGTAGAATTACAAGCAAAAGCAAAAGGACGCGAGACCTAGTCCTCGGATACTTTCTCATAACCTCTTGATCCTGATTAGAATATGACTAGGGAGGAAGAACTAAAACTAGAAATAGTCGCAGTACTGGATACGAGTCGATGACCGAGCCACACATTTGCGATTCTTTCGCGTTGCTCTAACTATCCTGGGTTACCCGGTGTCCCGTGCACGTGCGAGGACCAAACAGCTCTCGCTGACAACCCGGAAGCAGAGGTACTTTTCCGGTTTACAGACCTCGTACATACGTATTCCATGTGTATATTGAAACCAGTATTTCTATCCTGTTCTATAACATCGGAAGAGTCCGGTGTCTTGGCCTGCTTTTCCATGGGAAAAATCTTTCTCGTTATGCACGTGACGAAATATGAGATGCTGGGAGGATGATTGAGGGGGGGGGGGGAGACATGAAGTAAAAACTGATTGTTTATGAGATATATTTTGGATTTGAAATGTATTGAAATTGCAGTTAAGTGCGATTGTTTATAATTTTGTTCTGTTTTTTTTTCTATTTTTAGGATACACCTATCTGGGATCTTCACTCGTCGTCGAACCATCGGTCGCGAGCGGCACGAAAAAACGGTAAGTTTTTTTAATATACATGTCTTCAGGGTGTGGATTTATTTTTTTGCAAAATTATTCGTTGGATTGTAAAGGAGTAGATATGTATTATTATTCGAGAGGATCAAAAACGATAGCACGAGACTCTTTTTTCTTCACGTAGCAATCAACACTTTTAGAGCTATATCGAATGTGATCGCGTGTAATGCCAGGATAATTAGGAGGATAATCGGACACGTGCTTACGAACGAGCCAGAGCTATATAGCACAACATCAGCAACGGCAGCAGCAGCGGCAGTTTAAAAACTCGCGAGCATTGCCAGGAGTGTGGTAATAAAAAAATCGTGCGGATTCTCTCAGTGGAACTCAATTCTATTCGTTTCTTCTTCTTGAAGGATCAAAATGCATACGATTCATCGTTGCACCCTTATTCTCGTTACATCAATTTTTTTACCGTACGAAAAAATGTCTCCGAATCAATGATCATCGATTTTCTATAAATCGTTCGATTTTACTTCGATCTTTGTTCGTTAAATCGATCGCTGAAAAGCTCAAAGTTTCTGTATTTAATTTTTCAAGCTGAAATGTCTGAAAAATAATGAGAAAACTTGTATGTTTATCTTTGATAACGCTTTTTCAATTTTTGATACGAGGCATCTTTTGACGTTATTTGGGAGCCGCTGGTCAGTTTCTCCAGCGAGGAACGATCAGCCGCTCGTTCGTTTGCTGGGTGGAAGCGAGAACCCCCGAAAAAGCGTGGCACCTGCCCTCTTCTCTTTTCGTATATGTACTACTTATGCCTATATAGAAGTATAGAGCCAGGAAGCTCATCGGCTCGCGCCGGCGAGCAACGAAGAATCTTTGCAACTCTCACCAATCTCTTCCTTCGATATAGTTTTCGAGCTCGTTCCTCTTGCGCGAGTATCGGATCTATTATTTTCTCAATTCGTCCACCCACTGATCGTATTGGTCGACCGAGATGCATCAAAAAAAAAAAAAAATCATCTCTTCACTTTGATTAAAGATCAACGACTCAATTATGTGGCTTTAAAACGATAATCAATTTATATAAATTTAAACGTGAATGGTTGGCTCTGAAAAATGATATTGCTTTCTTTCTCCAGTTTCAAAACAGTGAGAAAGTCCAATTCTCTTTTTCGTTGTCGAATTTCTCCAGCCAGGTGACGTATCTACACTCATCTTCGCAGAAGTATATAAGAAACTCAAAGAAACGAATTGGAACGATGGAACTGGAGTGTGTGAGATAAATAAAAACATAAAAAATAATAAAAAGAAGCTGCGAGATAATATCGATGCTTTTGCTCATCCCGAGTGGCTCGTTCGTATCCCTCGTCGTGAGTCTGTATATCACTATATATAGTTTAGTGAGGTATCCAGCAGCGAGCCGAAGTGACCGAACGAACGAGCTCTCTCGACGATATTTCGGAGCTCTATCCATGCGGTTGCACATTAATTTCCATATAAGCCGATATGTTTCAAATGTAAAGTACCAAGCTAGTCCTCTCATGGCAACTACGAAGACAATGATGCTGGAGAAAGCGAGAACTTAAAAAAAGAACCGAAGGGAACATGCTCCGAGCAAAAAGGACAGAGCAAACGAGAAAGAAAGAAAAGGGACTATTGGTATGCGCAAAAAACTAGTTCCTACTTGGGGTCTGACCCTTTCTAGTCGATCACAATGTACTCTACGCTCCAAGATCCGGTACAGCATCCAGAAGAGTTCTCTCGATTTTTCCAACAGCATCGAGCATCAACCGCAGTTTGCAGCGGTCGATGCTCGATACCTTTCTCATTCGAATTCGTCCCTTTGCTCTTCAACCTCCGTACTCTGTCTCTCGAGATAACACTTAAAAATACTCTCACTCGATCATCGAGTTCTCTATTTTCAACACAAACATTGAAAATTCATGTCGAGGCACTTCGCGAATTTTTGATTGACTATTCGATATATATCGATGATCGATGTAACTAGTCTTCGGAGGAACAAGATCGAGGTGCGCACGTGTACCCATATGTTTGACGGGCGACCGCAGAAGCCTCGGGCGGCGCCGGGACCAGAAGCCCTGCACTTTGCGGCACGTCGACCAGCCACACAATGCATCGTGCAAGAGGCACGTGCACCATCGTCATTATTATTTTCTCCCTTGCATATACACCATACGTCTTGGCCACAGAGTTTCGATGCGCCTGCAGACCGGCTTCCAAATACTCTCTTTTACAGTAGTGACGATGCTTCACACTTTTTCTCACTTTCTTTTTTATTTCATTTATTACAACGTCTTTCTATGTTGCTAAATTATCATGATTCAGTTCTCGATCGATTTCTCGGAGGTGAGACCTCACTCACACGATAGCAAATAACATATCTCCACCCTTTTGTGTCTCTCGTTCTTGGAATGCAATTCAAGTAACTACACATTTTGTATCGATACATATCAATACAGAACTACTTTGTAAGGGTGCAATGATATATAATTTCGATAACATCAATCTTCGTTAAAAAAAGAACGTGTCGGAATTTTTATCAAAAGCAACCCCGTCTCAATTTTTTTGATTATTTTCATTTTATACGATCATTCTCGAATTTCAACGATCGATATTCAAAGAATTTTCAAGTACAACAAAATGTTAAGATTAACATACTTCTCCTTGCACGTTCTGTATACGTCGAGTACGTCGTTACTCTGTTTACGCATCGATGCATTACACGATAATCGGGCATTGCCCCCGCATAAGTTCAGCACAATCCCTGTCCTCACCCTTTTCCTACTTCTGAATGTACGTACATATATCCAGGGTGTTGCACTTTTCACATTTGCATAACAAGGCCGCACTGCATATACTCCAAGTGCATTGCATGCATATACTCGTATGTAGACGATACACCGGATGTATAAATGCAAGCGCACCACGAGGTTGCAATTGAGTCGTGATGTTAACAGGTAGCATATATACGCTTCATTCCCCTCACCCCTTTTTTTGACCAGTCGAACCCGCACCGGGTCTTACCCCATTGACTCTGGTGCACCTCGCGCTTAACGTCTCGTACATGTATAGTACAAGTACTTGTGCATCAATGCAACTGGGAATCCTCTATACCGAAATCTCCCACTGCATGGTGCATTCTCAGTTGAACCTGCACCGGGTTTTGGTCCCCTGATTTTCGTATAGACTCGACATTTTTTGTTTGCAGCTACAGTAGAATCTTAAGGTCTTGTCGAAATAAAATTTTCCCGCTGATTACGAATATCGCAGAAATGTTTCAACAATCAAAATAGATGATCGAAATAGAGAAGCATCGAACAAACGTGAAAAAAAAGAGTTCTTTTCGACATTTACACACTGTCAACTGCGCAACTACATACCGCATCGTCCTTTTCGTTGAGGCTGCAGTTGCTCCTTCCCCCCTCGCACTCTTCCTCACTTGTTTTCTCACTCCACCTCCCCACCACCCCTCCTCTTTTTCCCCGTTCTTGGTCTCAACGGGAATCGTTGCATGCGGCGCGTGCCAACCTCGTGCTTTCAATTCCTCTCCAACCCTCACCCCTCGCGAGCTAAACCGACGCGGTGCAAGTCCATCCCTCCTCTTCTCCTACTTCTTCTTCTTCTTCTTCTTCTTCTTCTTCTCCGTTTCTTCTTCTTTACTTCGATGCCGCCGCAGACGACGATGATGACGACAACGACGCGCACGCACGTTCTCCCGTTTACATCTTTCTCTCTTTTCCCCTTCCTCTTGTTTCGCCGACCGGCGCTTATATTTATCCACCCCTCTAGAACGAAGCATCCTGCGTGCAGAAGCGACAGCACGCGGCGCTCGTGCACGCACGATGCACTTGTTGCACCGACGTGGTCCCGCCTGCATAAATATAT
>JABMBT010094109.1:0-10516 GCA_018906895.1 Odontocolon sp. PSUC_FEM 10030002
CAGTTTTTAATATTTCTGGTCTCTGATGTTTTAAATTTGTAATATTCTTACTCTGTGATGTTCTCATAATCTTTTACGATAACATTTTGCCCTGTAATATTTAGGACACAATATATTTATTAATTCCCATAAAAAATAAATCATGTAATTTGCAACTGAAGAAAGTGTACAAACTTAAAAAAAAATGTATTTATACACTTTAAATAGAATTTTTACGACTTGAATATCATTCTTAAGTTAGACATCATTAACATGATGATAGTTAACATCATTCGAATAATAGTTACGAATGAAAATACTCCGTCGTAGGTTATCAGTTTGGAGGGATGGACTGATATAATGTACTACGTTCAGGATGCTCATTCATTCTGGGACTGGATTTACTTTGTTCTCCTTATTGTCGTACGTTTTTCGATTCAGATTTTATACAATGTTATTTCTTCACGAAGCAGATTATTTCGATATTTTGCAGATTGGTTCCTTTTTCATGATAAATCTTTGCCTCGTCGTAATCGCTACACAATTCTCGGAGACGAAAAAGAGAGAGATGGAAAGGATGAGATTGGAGCGTGCGAGATTTCATTCGACAAGTACACTTGCATCCTCGACCAACACTTCCGAGCCAACGACTTGTTATGCTGAGATAGTCAAGTAAGTTATACCTCACTAAATACGCGTTGATCTTTCTTCTCTTGATCTTCTTGAAAGCTCGGGGACCTATTATCAGGAGCCTTTTGTAAAGAGGCCTTCAGTTGTGAAGTCAATAGTAATTTTCTGAATGTGGATCATTGTTTGTAGATTCACTGTGTTTCTTAGAATATAATCAAACATTAATGTACCAATCATTAAACAAACTATACAGAATATTAATTAGTACATTCGTAAGGTAAAAGTCCGAGTAATCGGCTATGAACGAGTAGCGCGATAGACCATGTTAGTCTTTATAATTTGGAGATGACCATTTATATCGGCTTCGTATTTTTTTATATGAACGTACTTATCGAAAAACCCGTACAAATTCTTTTGTTTAGATTTTTTAAACCAAAAGTTTCTAAGATATAATTTTTTGAAATCTACCCCCATGGAAATAAAGTGTATATGCGTATATAGAAGTCTATATATTCGGAGTTTTCTCGAAATAAATAAACAAATATAATCCCGTAAGGCTTAAAATTTAGATTTATTATGAAGTAAATTGAAAAAAAGTATTTGTACTCTGCACGCAGTGCTTGCCAGTTCGTCTTCTGGACGACTGGCACACCCCATTCCGCCACATCATTCGGGGCCCGCAGCAGTGCCGTAACAATAGATATTGCGCCTGTCTTTAATCATTTTTTTAATTATCTCACATTTCGGCCGTCCTGACTATTTCTTCGTCCTCGGACATGAACGATGGAGTACGCGTAGCTTAAGATAACTTATCTAAATATTAGCGCGGTCAAGCCAGAGTCTGAGATTCGCGGCTTCCCAGGTACTTTCATACGGGCGTTGTGTGGCTTGGAAATTCTCTACATCTTTAACAACGTATTTATCATTACGCAAAACTTACTTATTTCGTAAGGTCCTTGGAATTTCGGGATTAGTTTCTTTGGAGCTTCGGGAGTACTATAAAAATTACGAATCATTACGAAGTCTCCATTTTATATTTATGAGCTTCGTTCTTACTTTTATCGTAATGTTGCTGACTGTAGGTTTGACTTTTTGTAACATTTTTCGAAGCTTTTTCGCGTAATGCTTCGAGGTCACGTTCCTCTGTCGACACATTTTCTTCTAAATATTCTTTAACCTCGTCTAAAATTTCTCCATGCTGGTTAATACCAAATAACAACTGCCTTGGTGTTTCATCCGTCGACTTATTCGGTACATTATTGATAGCGAATTCGGCTTCCGTAAGGACTTTGTACCAGTAAAGGCCAGCTGAGTTGTCGATAGAGTTGGCTAACATTGGGCTCAACACTCAATTAACTCATTCTACCTGCCCATTCGCTTTCGGTGACCCAGCAGCAATTTTTATATGACGAATGTTACTTGTCTTTATAAAATCTTCGAATTCGCTGGAAGTTAAACTGCTCCCTCTATCTGATATTATAGTATGTGGCCGACTATAATTACCAAAATACTGTGTCAAATGTTCGATAGTTTCTTTTTGATGAGGTAGTCTTAGTAGCATAAAGTTTACCAAATTTAGTCATAGCATTGATTACTACCAGAATGTGTTTTATTATTATTATAGGTCTAGGGGGCATTGCTGCTACACGCACTTCGGTCGTAGGTCCATTGTGCACCCCTCTCCCCTAACCCCACTCACCTACCATCTTCTTCCTTTCCCAGTATGTGCATGTGTCTCCTAAGACCGCAGTGTCCCGTTAGTATCCCCACTGCTAGCCTTATATCTCCCCGGCTTATCCATACAAGCTGGTTCGTGATCTCCCTGCTCGGCCCTTCAATGAGTGCTTTCGTCTGCCTCATCCCCGACGTTGACCTGAATAAGGCTGGCTAGTCCGTCTGCCCGCTCATTCCCGGCGATTCCTTCGTGTCCTGGGACCCATATGAGCGTCACCCGGTTGAGGTCTGCTAGTCCCTGTAGCCTGGCTGTCCGAACAGATGCAGATCCTGCCTCTGTATCCCGCTGCGCGGTTCTCCAGCACATACGCTAGTATGGCTATGATTTCCGTCTGGAATACTGTACAGTACCTCCCCAGCGGTATGTATATTTCCCTCTTCAAGCTGCTGAGACATACTCCTGCTCCGGACCCCTGTTCCGTCCTGGAGCCGTCTGTATACCAAATCAGTTCCTGCCCTTGTAGCGGTCCCGCTTCGGTAGGCCAGCTTGCTCGCTCCGGATATACGACTTTATAGGTGCTGCCAAACCAGTACCTGTCCTGGTCCCGATCTTGTCTCATGAAAGCTGCAGGACTTGCCTCCCTGATTGTCCCTAGTGTGGCTCCCCCTTGGCAGTGCTCTTTGCCACTGAGCCGTCCTCCTCAGCCTGTAGGCTACCATTGCCGCTGTGCCCTGTACTACCGTGTGTAGCGGTGGCCAGTTCATCAGGGTTTCCAGTGCCATACTAGGGGCGGTCCTCATGGCACTCGTCGTCCCCCGGTTCGCCAGCCGCTGAATGTGTCTGAGCATGTCCTTTGCTGTCTTAAGACGCGTTCTACTCCACCATACCACGGCTCCGTATAGTATCGCCGGCTAATCACTGTCGTGTACATCCAGTGCATTATATTGGGACTTAAGCCCCAAGTCGCGCCACAAGCCTTTCTCGTGGCGCACAAAAAGCCACAGGCCTTGTCTCGAATCCTTTGCAGATGCGGCCCCCAGTTCAGCTTGGCGACCAGCATGATCCCTAGATGCTTCACCTTATCTGTCGGTCCGATGGCTGTACCTCGAAAAGTCAGGTCCTTCCACCCCTCGAACTTCCATTTGCGCATGAAGCGGACCATGTCGGTTTTCTCCGGGTTCACATTCAACCCTACTTCTCTGCACCATCTGCTAATCAGATTAAGTGCCGATTGCGCCAGGCTCGATGCCGTGTTTGCATCCTCCGCCCGTGTTACCACAGCTAGGTCATCCACGTAACCTACCCATATACCCACACTGTCCAGTCGAACCAGTACCCCGTCGACCACCAAACATCACAGGAGTGGAGAAAGCACTCCCCTCTGCGGGCACCCTCGGCCCACCGAGACCGTAGCGGTTCCCTCGCCCCTGGAGACCATGAGCAATCTCCTGTTGGCCACCCGCAGCTTTTCCAACCGCTGATTCCACTAGAGTGCATATATGCCGATGCCACGACTATCTCCCTCCTCCGTCTCCCCAGAGTCGCCACGAGCTTGATAGTCACAAGGTCCCTCCGGGTGTATTCGGCCAATGTGGTGGCCGCTATTCCTTTGACGAGGATGCAAGCCCTTGGTCTGTCAACAGAGGCACAATAATGAAGCTGTCCATGCCTGATATTCAACCCTCTGACCTTCCCGCGGTAGGCCCACGGTTCTTGTATCAGAGAGATTTTAATCCCCTCTGCAACCACCCGCTTGCTGAGCACTTCCGCTGCAGCAGACGCCTTATGCAGGTTTATCTGAACACACCGAAGTGTGCTCACCGTTTTGGGCTGCCCCCTCCCACCACGAGTCGCACTCCCTTGCCCTTATCATCCTCGTACCAGTCGTGGACGATCCACCTCCCTGTTCCCAGTCCCGGGTTCTGCCTTTCCAGCCTCCCGGGAAACACCGGGGATCACAGCCACAATCCTGAGGACTGTGGCTGTCTCGATCGGTGCCCCTGGAAGCCCGGCCATGACCCTGATGTACTTCGGGAGCGCGCAGGTTCTTCACCTGCTCCCTGAGTCACACCACCGTCTGCTGGTCCGCACAGACCACCTTCAATGCGCCTCTGTGCAGGTAGGTTTCTTGGAAGCGTGGTGTCAACCCCTACCGGAGTCTCGTCCACCACCTCCATCAGTCCCTCTTGAATCAGCGCCGACTGCTCCTCGGTTACGTCGCTCTTCACACCCGAATGTACGATGGCCAGTCCGCCCGCCCTTGATTTCTTTGGTTCCCTCCGGTCGCTAGGCGGTGTCTCCTTGCACTCCCGCTGCCGCTTCTTGAGCTGCCGCTCCGACTTCTCAGCCTTGTTGTGCCGCTTCTCCACGCTTATCTGCTTCCCCCCCCTCCCCCCCCGGCTATACCCCGTACCCGCTGGCTTCTTAGCGTCGGCTGCCGCCGTGGAAGTGCCGGGAGCCGTCATCGCCAATGCCGCTGGGCCCTCGACCTCCCTGGCCCTCTTGTATTTCCTCCTGACGGCCCCGCTGTAGCGCGGTCATTGCAGAGCCATTTTACCGATGTCCTTTGCCAGCTCGGTGTCCTGACTCTCCTTGCCGCTGCCCACGTCACCCGGGATCCCATCCCGGCTCTCAACAGTGGCAGGGGTATTCTTTAGGGTCCCACCTGCCGCTTGTCGGCCTGTGTCGCTGTCCCTCGAGGGGCTCGTTCTCTCTGTCTGGTCGCTTTTCGCTCCCAGCTGTTCCGTCTATATTCAGTAGTTTCTTTCGATCGCATTATAAGTCTTTGCTTGTTCCATGTGGTCGAGCTCGTCATGACATTTTCTTATAAGATTCATTTCCATTTTCTCGGGAACATAAAACAAGAGATCATTATTCTTTTTCGGTGCACCAATCCGTTTCTCATTTCATGCAATCTATTTTCACTCTTTTCAAGTTTTTCACGTAACTTAATTATTCGATCGTCGCAAATTTGAGCTAATGCTAAATTAAGTTCGAACTGATTATCTTCTAATACTAAAATATTTGCAGCACGAGAAAGTGCATCCACGTGCTGTATTTTAGTTCCTGCCGGATGTTCGGTGACGTAGTCATATTGCGTAAGCTCAAGAGCCCATCTTTGTATTCTGGGATGTACTTCTTTTTGTATCTGATTTCATTTTAAGGGACGCGCAATCAGTCACGATCTTAAATGGAATTACTTGGAGATATACTCTGAATCGTCTCAATGCATAGATTATCGCAAGCGTCTCTAACTCTAAACTATGGTATCGATTCTCTATATCGGTCGTTCGTTTCGAGAAACAGAATGTCGGGTGGAATTTCATATCCTTTTTCTTTTGTAACAAGACGGCGCCATACCCTTTTGAATTACCGTCCATATGTAACTCGGTTTCGTGTCGTGGATCGTAGATACTGAGGGCTGGAGTCTCTATCAATTTTTCTTTTAATTTCTGAAACGCGGATAATTGTTCTTCTATTTGCTATTATTGAAAATCCCTCAATGAATTTACGAAAATATGAGGTCATTCCTAAAAAACATTGAACGCTTCGAATATTTTGCAGTATAGGAAATTCGGTTTAACTCCGTTTTTCGTGATATGGTAGCCCAAGAATTCCACCTCGGTACATAAAAATTTACATTCGTCGATTCTAATTTCCAGCATGTTATCTACGAACAATTTGGATAGTCTTTTCAGAACTTGAATGTGGTGTTCCAATGTACGAGTTGCGACCATTACATCGTCCATATACACTACAATATCTCCGGATCTAATGCGTTCTGCCAATGCCTCATTTACAAACCTCTGGATCGTAGAGGTTCGATCTTCAATCCGAAGGGCATTTTTAAATATTTGAACACTCCGGAAGGTGTCGTGAAGGCTGTATATTTCCTTGACTGTTCTGACATTTTTATATGGAAGAAACCGTTTTACATGTTAAGGATACTAAAATATTTCTTATCTTTTAGTAGGTCAATCGCGTCTTCAATTAATGGCAGCGGATAATTATCTCGGGAGATTGCTTTATTTAGCACCCTATAGTCAAGGCTGTCGGAATTAGCCAGTTTTTTCTTGACTAAAATATTCAGCGATACCCATTTGGAATTACTGGGACGTATTACTTTTTTCTCGAGCAGATTATCTAACATTTTCCGGAGTTGATCCTTTTCGAGTTTGTTCGATGCTACGTCATTTGATGTCTTAATGTCGATATTCATAATGTCCGCAATCATGTCATCTACAGGTTTGGTCAAAGTCAGTCCGAAACTTTTGATTACTTTGCTTCCTAATACGGACTTAGCATCGTCGCGTCCGTGACTACTAAAACGGCCAAGTCGTATTTTGTTACGTTGTTAAACATGATATTCAAACGTACCACTACCTTAACTGTTAACGGCGAACCATTGATGCCGTAATACGATTTTTCAGATTCGTCGCGATTCGACAAATTTTTCAGGAACAACGCTTTCTCTGATAAAGCTGATCTTGCTACCCGTATCCATTAACTTCGTCAATATAAACTTTTAATTACTTTCTGAATTACGTATCTGATACTCAATATCTCTAATAAACGTGTCGACTTGTTCGAAATCGATCGAAATAACGGTCACTTGTTCATTCGGGACAGTGTCTGATACGATCGTCACATGTCCCGATCATGATGAACTCTTCATTGGGCAATCGTTCGCTCGATGACCCATTTTCCGGCAAGTGAAACAGGAACCTTTTTCCCGTTTTGATTGATTACAGTGGCCCGAAATATGTCCCATCTTGTTGCAATTGTAACATCGAACGATTCTTCTCGGCTGATCCGTTGTGTTCTTCACTTTCTGTTCCGTTTTCGTTTCAGCTACTCGATCGTCACCAGTCTTCATCTCTTGCTTATTGCCGGATCAAAAGTCTCGTTTCGCATGATATTTCGCATTAGGGCGGAGCGATATCTTCTCGAATACTCTAAGCATCGACTCTTTATCTTCGAACTCCTTCATCCTTGCTAAGTCTTAAAGGTTCTCGCTGGGAATTCCGTCAATAAGATAAGTCTTCTCCAACTATTGGAACGTCTTGCAAGAATGATTTTTTCGTGGTAATAATCTGCAAAATTCTCGGTGTTTTTCCATTCTCTTGACTCGAATTTTTTGCGAAGGGCTACTCTCATGGGACGATGATCGTACATTTTCCGAAATCCATTCGTTATTTCGTCCATCGTACTGGCGATCGCGTCTTCGACTTGGAACCAGCTTTTTGCCCTTTATTTTATTACTTATAAGCAGCTTAGCGCGACCATCGTCCAGGTGGTAAGTAGTGCACAATAGTCGAATTTGCTGCCCCCACTTATGGAAAGTGCCCGCACTACCATCAAAAAATGCAACCAACTCGAGCATTGAATTGATGCTTTCTTTTCTGTACCGACCGTCGTTTTGTTTGTCTGATACAATTCCGGTTGTTCTTGCTATCGTTGACGGTGTTACCTGACGTTGAAGTTGTTCGTTATCCCGTCTGGACAATTCCAACTCTGGTTCAGTACCTCATATTCTCTGCGCACTAGTTCCATTTCCATTTCGCAAAATCGGCACTCATATTTGGCTGCGGTACGTTGCTCTCCGTCGGTCGGCATTGTCTGTGCTCCGCCTACTGCGCCTTCGTCGTCCTCTCGCAATAATTTCTGTTTTCAACCCTTTCGAGGACAAGCCGAATTTTGTCGATGCAGCTTTCAACAGGGGAACCGATATTCGACTTTACACCAAACTTCGTATTAAAACGTTCAAAATCATTTTTCTTCTTGGTCAAATAGCCTGGGCCCACTATGCCGATTTTTCTGCGGGTTCTATACATATTCCGGTAGACTATATAAAATTATGAGTGATATCGAAGATGTCCGATTGAGAGACAAAAATGATTTTACTTATTTTTTGCTGAAAATGGCCTTAGGAATGAGAAAAAATATATGAAACCATTACAAAGTTCTATGAAAAGAAGAATGTTTTCGTATTTGTAAGTTATTTATCAGACTTCCCAAATCCAAGTTATACGAATAACAAGAAAAAAAAGATATTCAACAAAACTGAGTTTAAAAATTTGAAGTACTTCACAAAGACTACTTTCAGGTAGTACTGAAATATGGCCAATTAAGACCGATATCTGAGATGGTTAAAAAAAGTGGCTGAATTGACAGAGAGTGACCTATATACAGGGTGTCCCAAAAATTATAGAGCTCCGGATACCAGCAAGTAGCAGCTGGTAATTACCCAAAGCTACTCTCAAAATTTGAGCGTCCAATTCGCAATAGTTTGCGATTGGGAAGCTATTGAAGTTGACCAATCACAGCGCTCGGCGTCGGAGGACTTGAGTGCAACTGGCATTGTTCATCTGTTTGCGAAAACATATCGGTGCGAAGATACTGCAGGCGTGTGTGCGGCTGAGTGTGCGTGTGGGAATACAACTGTTTGCTCACTCTCATGCGATGACGCATGAGATTATGACGCATGAGATTTTAATAAGTGCGCTACGTATTTCTTCGTATTTCTATACACTGTGACCCTACTTCCTCGGGAACACAAATCCTCCCCGCTCGGTATTGGGCGCTAGCCTCACGAGATCTCTCGAGAGAGACAAATTTTTATCCGAACGGTTCGGTAAATCTCGGCCCGGCTAACGTCAGCCACGGGAAATGGTAGAGGGGCGAGATCGGTTTACAGTCCGCGAAATAAAGACTCGATAAATGCGTCCGAAAATACGCAGCCGTAACAAATATTTATTCAAATAAAACAGCACTCTCAAAGATATAATTCGACAATTAATCGGCAATTAATCGGCTCGTTTCCAGGAAATATTCACAAATCGGCATGTACGGAACCTTCCCGATGTGAAGCGATACAAATTCAAAGAAAAGATGAGATATAAAATAAATAGACTGATCTCGACAAAATTCGATACGCGAGATCTTGATTCTCTGGGACAATACAAATCTTACACAACCGTTGCAATGTATAACCAATACCCGTCCACGGATAGATAAGAAAAATGAATCGATATAAAATAACATACTCCGGGACGGCAAAATCTTTGATTCGACTCTTCAGTAAATTATTTTCCCCCCGGCTCTCTCAAAATGACTAAAGTAAAGAAAGACTGTCGCAATCCAAAAGAAAATTAGTTAGTTAGGACGAACTCGTCTCGGCAGTAGTCAAATTAACGATCGATATCCCTTTCGGCGATATCTCAAATAAAATGCGAATCTAGGACGATTTCCTCCGTGTAAAGATTGAAGTCGCGGGCTCAGAAAATTACCGAATAAAATTGCGCGCCGATACGATAAATTCTGCGATTACACGACGATAAATAAAATTCTCCAAAAACGAAATGCAGCGGATAACGGCTCACCGAGTTGGCTCCTGTTCTCTCTCTCGCGGGCTCTTTTCAGCAACCCCCGACGGACGGTACCCGGTGACGTATATCGGTAACGGCACGGCGGCAAGTCCTCTCGACTCGACGACTCCGACAAAATTCCCCGATCGCGCGTTATCGTAACGCGATCGCGGTATCGCCGACCCCTCTCCCTCGCAGGTATCTTCGCGCTCGCTCTAACGGCGATCCTCGGTATCAGCTGGTCTTGGTGAATTTCGGCTAACGCCGAGCTATCCGAGTGACAACATGCTCTGATTCAGCCCTTCCCGTGCACAGGCGTCGGGAAGACGGCGAAATCGATATGAAGATGACAAAATCGTTGATTGCGGCGAGAGCGGTCGATAGCCGGCGCCAATGCCCCGATACTCAGCTGATTGGGAGGTCGTTGACCTCGCTCGTTTCGAACTCGCGAGCCGGCAGCCTCGTTATCTATGACAGGCTCCGCCGTCGTTGATATTGGGGTGCTCGACTTACACCCGATGGTCCCCGAGAGATTCTTCTCGACTCTTGCCGTGGTCGCTCGGAGATTTCCGCCGGAAAATAAACAATATTCGCAAAGAAATAATTATCGTATCGGAACGCCTGATATGCCATATTGAATCGCCCTGAGGAGTTCGTATAGCCGCGAGGAACTCGCCGCTCATGCCGTCGCGCTGCGCAAAAAGCGCGAAGTTGCCACGCGCTCATTTGCAACGTCACAACACATACGAAAAATAAATTGCAGTTTTTCGACGTCAAACCCCTGTTTTGACCACAATGATCAATTTTTGGAATAAATGATGACAGTTTTTTGCTAATTACGTGATAAATATTAAATTCACGAAAA
>JABMBT010094220.1:0-10508 GCA_018906895.1 Odontocolon sp. PSUC_FEM 10030002
AAAAAAAAAAAAATGATTACCGTCCCTATTACAAGTATTATAAATTCTGATAAAAAATCCTGTTTTTCCTAAATCATAAATACGAATAACACTTTAAGATTTGCCAGTTCTCAAATATAGTTCTTAACAAAATGCAACATATTTTTTTGTTACTTTCGGAGGTAAAAAAATGATATCACGCTCAGTTATCCTTAATTGCGAAAAAGCATGCGAGCTGTTTTCTACTGGCAAGAAATTTGCTCCGTTTGGACTCTCCGGAAACTTAATGTTCCGAATAATATAGCCGGAAGGATGCAGGTTCCCACGTTTATTACTCTCTGCTGTTATACCTGTATCTCTTCCTTACACACAGGATCCCGAATGTACATTCCGAGGATGCTAAAGCGTAGATAGAGGACCACAGTACTAGTTAACACTGCCAGTTGAACACCTCATCACGTATTCCGCTGGTGCTGAATGGTCTGAACGATCGATCGACCCTCTTGTCCATACCAATTAACACTAATTCTCATCGCACACTCGAATTCCGTGATTATCGCAAGCTCAGGCCAGCGCACTAAAGCTCGATCATGTTTGGTGGCAAATATGATATCGATATTTCCAGAAATTCCTATCCTGATTCTTCGTTCTAAATATTAATTTATAACGAACGAGTTATAAGTAACGACGAGTTCTCGAAATTTCGTACGCGTCACGGAGAGAAATTTATAATAAAAATGACCCTGCTATTTAGTAATCGAGAGACAATGCCCATCTTTGAACAAAAATTCTAAAACAGTCATGAAAAATTTACCATGCTCACAAGTATAATTTGCTTGACTTTAATCAATTCATCAAAAATTGATCAAAAATTTATTTGATCACAAATAAATTTTGTTTAAGAGCATGGTTAAATTTTTATGACTGTTTTGGAATCCTTTTCAAATGTGGGGTTTGTCCCTCGATTATTAAATAGCAGGGTAATTTTTACTATAAATTTCTCTCCGTGTGCTGTCAGAATCAGATAAAAAAGTGGCGTACAATCCGGTTACATCCGGATAGTGTTTATGCTGTCTTTCTAGTCAAAATATTTTATATATGACAGTAAAAAGTAAGTTTAAGACATAAGTTACACTTTAAGGTACACATAAGATTAGAGATAAATCACTGAAGAGTGCTGTAAATTTTTCTTGATCCATAGTTAAACAACTCGGTGAATTATATTTCCACATTTTTACAATATATGCAGCAATGATTATTAATCATCTATAACGAATTGTAAGGCCGAACGATTGATAATTAAAGTATAGCTAAAATGTGAGAAAATCTACGAAGTGTTGAAAGATCGGAAGTTCCACTGTATATTTCGTACTCAAATCCCACGACTTTCTGTTTGTGAGAGGAAGAATGACGATAACGGAGTGCAGATATAAAAATAAAAAAAAAATGAAGAAAGGGTTGGCTATATTTTATGAGAAAGGAAAAAAATAACCTTGTTTTTCCATTTTTATGACTTCCCTCGAATGGAAAGTTGTAAAAACATGTATTCACTGACAAGTGAGTTACTTCGAATTCAAGGCATACAATAGCAGTAAGTGCGTTTTATATAGTAAGTTGGTGTAGTTTAGCAAAAGTGTGAAAGAAACTGGTGCATTCTGACGCGAGTGAGTGAGAACAACAAATCCATTGTGCGAGTATATAATGTTTGAAGAAAATTTTACAGGATACCCGACCTACCGTCAACGTCCAACCTCGCTTCCGTTGTTCTCTCGCTTCGGCTCGACGATTAAAGTTGAAGCACTGAATTTCAAAGCTCTATCCGACACAGCAAGAGTCGGACGGGTCGCACGAATCTGGCGTTCGTGCTCGCGATGTCCTCGCGCTGAGCTCTTCTCGGCGTACGAACATCAGCCAACAGCATCCAGCAAGCACGAGATTAAAGTTTAACGAGCCTCGGAGCCAGACGATTCCCTCGTGATTTTGCACCGGGGATAAAGTAACGCACGAGTCACGAACAGAGATAGAAAGGGAGATTCGGGCGACGAAAGCTCAGAGAGTTTGTTTTACATTTCTCATGGAGAATTCTTCAGATTCTGTTATTTATATATGTCCTACTTTAATTATTCGTCGGAAATTTTAATTGTACTTGCATTACTTATAGATACGCAAAGATGAGGGTAAGAAAGGAAGATTGTTTATTTCGCTACTCATCTTTGTAAAGTCGTAATCCATCCACCGGATCAGAGACTTATCCTAAAATATAATATAGTTCTTAATACTTCAGATTCCAGACTCGTCCGATTTCTCTGACAGATAAATCCAATTACTAATTAAGATGGCAGGTACTGATGAGGGTATAGGTCGATCTTGGGTTACTTTGTGCCTGATTGCCCAGTTACAGAGCTCTTGTCTCAGAACTCGGAATAGAAAGACAAATTAGGATCCGTCTCGTATGACAATCGTGACTCGAAGGTCGTCAAAGTTATCTCACAGTGAGAAACGGAGAGGATACTGGCATTGGGTCGACATATTCAGACGGAGCTCAGAGGAGAGGAAGACTCGAGACAGATGGTTTCATTTGACCGGGTCAAACCGAATAAAGCCAACCTTGACTCGGTTCGGAATCCCACTTTGTTGTCTCTGCCTCGTACTCCTTTGACTACTGTTCTGTATACGTACGAGACTCGGTCGATCCGTGGACTCCGATGTTCTGGGTCGAATCTGTGGCTCCAGACACCCTGGCGTCGCTCGATGTCGCGACGCCTGCCTCCGAATCGTATAACCAGCCTCTCACACTCTTGAACTATACAAAGAGACGAAGGCTATTATTGGTGACACGACGATAAGTCATACTTTGATGCTCGTATCAATCGGGATCTTCTACCATCCCTTTCAACTATAGATATAGTACAGGCACCCTCGTTACCATCTCCAAAGGTGTAGTCTTTGGTGTCAAATTTCTTTTCTGGTCTTTACATCTTCGAGTGATACCTTATTGTTACCACTGGTTCGCCGATCTAGACTATTCGTTAAAATATACCTGTTATTCAAATTACGTCTCCTTGGCCCTAGATTGTTTATCAGCAAAATTTACTGAGATGAAAACTTACAAGGTTGTTCGAAAGTGGGACACGGCAGGACTGCAGGAGTCAACAGACTCCACCAGGTACTCCTATCATCTGACATATGTCTATGCAAAGTTTCCTGACATACACAAGTATGTGGGGTTTGCAATAACATAACTTACCTGTCTGTGTGTTCACGGCCCCAGGTGGAAATACATCCGGGCAGCTGGAACATCTCATAAAGTGTCCTAAGGAGTGCTAAACCTTGAGTTTAATGATACCCATATAAGAAGTTAGAGTAGCTGGCGTCTCCTAGCAAGTTGGTGAGCTTGCAGGCAGGCTCGAAGGGAGAGAACAATGTATAACACACGCTTTTCGGGGAAACTCGACCATTCTCACAGGCAATTACAACTTGGATAAGTATCGTGCTAGGATAAATCCTCATTAACAGCCCTCGCGTTTTCCACCCTCTTGCCTCTATTTATCCGCTACTGTCTCAGTTCTCTTGTTCTCTTCTTCACTCTGATACTTAACCACACGAGCATACTCCTGTCGTTAAATCAACACGTGTTTCGTCCCATCGTTTCCTCGTCCGCGTTTCATGTCACTAACGGTTTTATTGCTTTCACAGACTTACATTGGAAAGTGAAGAAAGAAGAGCTGGACTATAAACTTCGCGTATTTGTCGGTAACCTGTTTCAGATATTGTTTACAGGTTGTTTGTTTCTTTCTTTATAGTGCGTAAAGTTATACATCCCGGATCTCACACAAGTTATCCATATAAACATTAAAATTGCGAGGATATGCACAAACTAACTTATGAGGGAGTCGACTATATATGTACATTTCCTTACTCGTCTCTGCATCCACGGTTTTCTCAATTCCTGAATCGTTTCACATAGTAGAAGAATTTATAAACTCTCGGCACGTAAACTCTCGTTTACTCATCGAAAAGGTTTTTACCATTTTCCCCCAACTCTGAACGAACCCATCGGGCTTTTCTAGCCGAGTTGACCCACGTCTACAGCGGTACTTTCCTGTTTGTTTTGCGCGTTCATTTTCTCGTTTACAAATACACACAAAAACAACAGAGATAAAGTGCTGGTGAATCCGAGAGACGGACGTTCCCTATTTTTTCTACGGCCTTTTTCTCGTTTATTCGACATTTCTTCGTTTTCCCGTATTTTTCCTCGGAACGCAACGCAATCGCTCAACGCGTCACATCCGGCAGGATCGTTAGTGAGAAAAGAAGAGCGTAAAAGAGTTCCATTGGAGCAAGCCACGAGAATGAGAGGGGGCAAACTCAGTCGAGTGATCGAGAATCAGAAAAGGATAGAGAGGAACTCGTCTCGTTTGTTTCCGCTACCCTTATGTCGTCCTTCTCGCTCGTCGTACTTTCCGTTAATGAAACGCCAACCTGCGATAAATTGGACGTGAGAAGAAGGCAGTACTGCTTGATGTTGGACGTCGACCGCGTGGACCAATGTGAGCATACCAAAGGAGTGGTATTCATCCCTTACACTCGAGGTTCCGAGATGTCAAAAGCATCGACGATGCTACGGCTATATATAATAAATGACGCTTTCGCACCGACAATTTGTCAATTCTCAACACAACGATAAGTTATTTGTGTAACATACATGGCAAATAAGTAATTGGTAGCGCATTACTGGATCCAGATTCCATCCCCATTTTTTCCATCACAATTAGTCTCCTTGAATTTTTGGATCATTACAGAGTTTAGCTCTGATCGATTATAATTTTAATCGTGGACGGCAGAAGAGGAGTTAATCGACAATAAAATTAAACAAAGTCTGACAACGTATTATTATTTGGTTTCAAAATATTTATACGTCAATGGATATACATTTAGATATAGTATCTATGTGGGGCTGGCTAATTATCAGCCGCTAATGCAATCGGGTCGTTATCGGGTGTTAATCGCATGCATCGTATGTGTGTTCGAGTTTCAGTGTAATGTGTATACGTATGTGTGCATGGGGAGTGCTAGAGTGAGATACAGACAGAGGGAGAGACAGAGTTGCAGCTCCTGTGGCTATCGTTGGATATGCAAATCGTCGTTTGGGTATTCGAGCTGCCCACGCTCCCGGTCACCGATCATTCTATCGATATATCGAACGAACAATCATATTCGGATGTACTTCCTGCCGACCATTGCCTCGAATTTCTTCTACAAAGTCCGTAATCACAGGATTCAGTTTCCTGCTCATTTTCATCGTTGCCCGATTTGTATTAATCCACACTGATATGTTAATAATCTAGATTTTGTCTCTTATTTACATGAATTTTGTACCCCGGTCTCAAAACGCGCACCTTACGGACCGCGTCGATCCCTTCCAAATAACGATTTATTTATTTTTTTACGTTATTCGTTTTGATTTTTCTTTTTTTTTTAAAGACGTACTCTCTAAAGAAATATTTATACCGTCAACGTTATGGTAATAAATTAGTAGTATAGATTCGGGGTGATGTAATTAAGATTAATAATAAACAATTTAACCGAGATATTAAATCAATATACCGGTATGTCTTTAGCAAAACGCAGTGTAAAAATATTTGAGACTCATCGAGGATGGTTTTGTGCTTTTTATGTAGCGCAATTCATAACGCCACACTTTCACAAGTGGCATTTTATTTTTTCTGGTGTTTAAACTGGATCCGGCGGTGGAGCGAGAAGTTGCATGCTCGACGATTTAGCAATCTGAAAATGGAAAAGAGTACAAACATCGTAGTGTTTTTCTTTTTTCTTTTTACTTCCTTGTAATACTCTCAATGTTTGTGTTACCTGTTGTTTCGGCTGCCTGTGAGATTTCCTTGCGTAAACTTTCAACACTCGACAATTACAAGCAACCGACAATGCCACGGCCAGACCCTGCACATTATTATTCAGAGAATTACGTATTACTCAATTTATTAAACTCAGCGGGAATGAATAGCAAAGTCTCTCATCAAAATGTAACAATGCCATTTCTCGTGTACTGCGAGTTCTGCACAAAAGTGGGTAAAATTGTATTTGTTTCAATGTGTTTGCGGTATTTAAAGAAAGGATCATATAACATTCAATAACTGAATTGACAATATTTAGGTGATGAAATACCCGGCTATACAACTACTGCAGCTTCCGTTTACTATATATCGTATTCACCTGCAACGAATGTCCCGTGCAGAAAATTGCCCAGAGTATCGGTAATTTCCAGACCCGAGAAGCAACTCCACAACCAGCAACGAGACCAACGATGAGCGAAACTTTTAGAAACAGCATGAGTTGCAGTGCTCGTCTTCTTTTCATCTTCTCACGTTGCTTTATCTCCAACTGCATGCTGCACGTGTACCTCGCTACTATCGCTGCTTTAACGAGATAGTATCCGGATGTGAGAAGAAGGAGAGCGATGGGCAAACCATAAGTGTACACCGTCGCTTTTGTCCCGAGAAACCTGTAGTACATGGAACATTTCATTTTTACAGTTCAATTTCAATGCGTAAGAACACGAATTTCATACGTGTTTCTAGAAAACGATAACAAAAAAATAGCCGATGTCTCGATTGTGATTCTAAAACGAGCACAGCGAGAAAAGCATCGGCGTGCAATGTGGCAGACTAAAGTACTATAGAAATATTGGAAGAACGAATCGTATATAACTCAAAACCTTTTGTGTATTTTTTCCATTGTCCCGAAATTGTTGAATTTAAATAGACCGGTCGTTTAAGACCAATGATAAAAGCCCATTCTTTGCTACTCTTTGCATTCTCTCGTGTGATTTCGTTTTATCACTTTACTATCTCTTTTTACGTTTTTATATCCACTCTTATTTTACCATTCACGTTTCACCGGATGTAAGAAAAATATAATAAAAGATGGAAATGGCAGTTTGGACAATTATCAAGATAGATAGCGACAGAGTCTTGTTGAAAAGGCATGGAAAGGTAGTCACGTCGGAAGTATAGTACAAACACGGAGGGATCAAGTGAGAAAAGTGGCTTTTTGATCCTTGGCTTCCGGTCTTATTCCTCTTTCCAGTTCTCACACCATCCCTTTTTCAACTCCCTTTTTCTCTCTTCGCTTCTCTTCTCTTCTTACGAAACTTTTAGTGAAACGAGTCGGCAGATTCCCTGAGCGTCGTCGTTGCTCATACCCTGCATCGGAAGTGCACTTTATCGTCTTGCTTGTTTTTTCGTTAAGATGAGAACAGAATAGACGTGAAACTCTCGGAGCTAAGGAGTGAGATGAATGAAAAAATATATAGTCTACTTTCAGTTACTCCTCGCAGTTTATTCCTACGGAACGCATCTTCTTCGATGTTCAAGAGTTGGAAGAAAAAAAAACAGACATGAGACATGATACTGCGGAACGAAAAAAGTATGTATAAAGAATTTGAAAAAATAAAAAAAAAGCAAAAAATCAGTAGAATAAAGTGAAAAAGCTGAAGAGTTTATTTCTGGGGTGTATCTTTGAGAATCGGTTCTCAACATAAAGAATGAGTGCATCCGAAGTTGAAAGCGGAAGTTACGGAGAAAGTAGTTCAAATCTGAGTCATTGCGAGGATTTTAGGAACCTGAGCGGAAAAGCGAATGACGACGAAAACGAGAAACACGATCACGTGAGAAGGATTCTAGAAAGTTGACTCGAGCAATGTGAAGGATTATGCTGATGAAGAACGATTCTCGGACTGAATTTTATGAGACCGAACGAAATACGTACATAAAAGATATTGGAAAATAAAAAGCACAAGAATGCATTCTATAGTAGAGCAAGTGATTTTTAAGGATGTATAAAACAAAAGTGTACAATTGCTGTATCTTTATCGATTATACGCATTTCTCATTGTTGTATTGAATCGCATTGAATAGAAATAGTCGCAAGAATGTCATAAACTGCATTTGTCGTATTGAGAGGTCGATGAATATACATCGTTTACATTTCTTAATCAATAAATAAACAAAATGCCTGGTTCAGTGCAGTTTATTGCGAGCACAGAGGAAAGATTTTAGTAAAAATAACCCGCCCATTTGGTAACCGAAGGACAAACCTTTCAAAATAATTTGAAAACTGTCATGAAAATTGTACCATACTTCGGAATAAAATTTACTTGAAGTCAAGTAAATTTTTCTTGAGAGCATGGTAAAATTTTCATGATTTTTTTTGGAATTATTTTCAAACGAGGTTTTCGTTCCTCGATTAGGAGGGTAATTTTTTTTTTAAAATGTCACTAAATTTCCTCAGCAGAGTGTAGACTTACATTAGACTTTTCTTACCAGCAATTGAAAGGCGTCAGATCTTCGACGTTCCAGAGGTTGTAGGATTCTCTGATCTGTAGAAACGTCGCAGCTCCAAGAGTGACAAGAGGAGCTCCCCAGGCGAAGATGCTATATTTCAGATAGGTCGGTGGATCGTCTCGACAGGGAACCGATGCCACGGTAGCGTATAGATGATGACACATCGCCGCCAGCCAACAAACTACCGATACTCTGAGATATTGAAGGCTCAGGCCGAGCGAAATGCACAATTCGGAGTCCTGTAACAAAAAATTGAGTTATTGCAGATGTTGCGAATAAAAAAAAAGACTGGCTATACTTATACAGAGACGAGAAGAAAGACTCTGCCCGATCGAAGTTGAAAATGTTAATGAACCTGTTCATTCAAGGGCAAAGCGTAAAAAAGTTAAGTTTTCATCAGGTCCCTTTTTTATAATCTTGTTTGTCGTTCCGAATTCAAAAGCTTTCTTTTGATAAGCTTTCGTGGTTGTGGCAGCTGGCACGTGACTGCCAAACAATTGATTTATACGAGTCTATAAATTTGTGCGGGGGAGGGGGGCCTCGAGCTCGAGTGTAGAGAGTGAGATCGCGTTTCTATTCTGCTCCCTCGAGTCTCACCCTCGTTCTCGCCGTCGTCGTGAGAGATTCGTCGAGAAGGCTCGGAGGGAAAGCGTGTAGAAACTGACGGAGAAGCAGAGGGAACGAGGGAAACAGTATGAGAGTGAAAAGGGGGCATTCGAAGCACTGGGACTTGATCGAGACTTTGAGAGCCCGGAAAAGGAATAAGGGAGCTGTCGTCGGCACATGGCTGAGGAAACCCGTGGGAAAAGTGCCCTACGTGTCGGGTTATAGAGCTTTTTCTGCTGCTAATCTTACGGCATCTATGACCTCCACTAAAGAAATTCCAGGGATTTATTTCGATTGCTGGCGGCAAAGATGTTGGAAGGAATTTGATCAAAAGCTTATTTTTATGTAACGTAATATTTATATAGTAGCTCCGACAAGGATGATAATATATATAAGAGAAGACTTGCCAGAGGGATGGTTTTAGAGCGGAAATGGTGGACCTTAAGAATTTATTGCCCAGACGAAACAAGTAGATGAAAAATATTAATTAAATTCGAGGAAACTATGAAAACCGGTAATATTTATACAATTTTATATCTTTCGGTATAATTACAAGAATTGCAAATTTAACAATTTTTCTTCGTCTTTAAGAAACTTAAAGAAAGGAGTTCCTCGTTTCATTTTTTGTGAACTCGGAAACTATAGTCTCAGGAAGACGTCCAAATCAATCTGGAATAACACACTTTGCTGAACAGTTCTTTGACTCAAAGTTCAATAGTAACGAAGGGTGCGAGTTACAAATCATTGTCTTTCGCAAAAGAGAAATCTTGAGAATATCAGCGAAATTCGAACTAATTTTAACGCGATGTAACAAAAATTTTCTCTAAAAGTCTATAGATTCTTTAGAACGGTTATAACGAGGATTCCGAGCTGTAAGCCCGTAAAAGAGTGAAAGATGTTGAAATCCGTCGGATACGCGTTCGCACGATGGAGACAAGCTCGCGACGTCAGCGAAAAGAAATCCGTGGCGGCTGAGAAGTAGGTACTGGAAACCTGGATTTTCTCCATCCTTATCTCCGCTTCTCTGTCGTTCGTTCGTTCGTTGGATAGCAAAAAAAAAAAGAAAGAAAAGGAGAGGCTGTGGAAGTGTTGCTGACGTAATCCGACAGTAATAATCCCGTGGCAACGACAGTCAAGGAGATATCTGCTCTTTTCCTCGCAGCTGGCTGGCTATGGATCTCGCTCATCGAGAGCATCCTAAATCCTGACACGAGGGTTGGTTCTCCTCTGTAAGCGACGTACAAGAAAGAGCGAACGAAAGAGCGAATGATTCACCGAAACCTGGCCCACTGTGGTAAGCACTTTTCATTTTTAGTATATATATAGTGGAGCTTTCCATCGTTTGGCTTGGCTTTCCGTGAAATTTTGTGAAATGGGATCAGAATACTTAACATGCGCATCTATTCCACTGTAGCGGGTGTGATACTCCCAATGCAAACGTTCGTTACTTTTACTTAAATAGTAAAGCTGAAAAATGGAGGATTTTCATAAAAACATCACGGAGAGAAATTTATAGTAAAAATTACCCTGCTATTTAGTAATCCAGGGACAAACCCCGCCTTT
>JABMBT010094331.1:0-10507 GCA_018906895.1 Odontocolon sp. PSUC_FEM 10030002
ATGATGGAATTGGATCAGAGAGAGTGTAACGGCAAAGTGCAAAGTAGATGGAGGAACGGAATGGAAGTGGAAAAGGACCGAAGTGTAAAGGCCGCGAGGTGAAACACAGCAATTGGTCGTAGAGTAGGAAAGTGTGATGGGTGGGAGAAGAGATGGTGAGAGGTATGAGAGGAAGGCAGTGGAACGGAGTCGCAATGTGAACGGAGTGACAGTACATATGGAATGATGAAAGGGAAGGAAAAGTGGCGAAGAGGGAGAGGAGCGGTTTGGGGACGATTCGGAATGGATCAGCGCGAGCAAAGGCGGATGGACAGGTGAAGCGGTGATGGAGCGGGGAGAGGTGGTGGAAATGGAACGAGAATTGAGTTGCGACGAGAGGAAGGAATGGTAGTGGAATGTAAAGGAATGGAAAAGGTTCGGTGGTGAAGAGAGCGATCGGACGTGGAACGAGTATAGATCGAAAATGGACGTGATATGAGAACGATGAAGTGAGAAGTGTAGACTGTGGGAAATGAGATGCGACGGCTGGTCGGGAGAGAAAAAGGTGATGGTGAAGAGATACCGGAGTGTAAAGGCCGCGAGGTGAAACACAGCAATCGGTCGTGGAGGGAGAACGGAATGAAAAAGGTGCAGATGGGGAGAGAGCAATCCGGAACGAATGGAACGAGTGGAACGGGGACCAAGCAATAAGTGGACGGATCGACGAGAACGGATAGGAACGAGAGGAATGGTGCACGGATGGTGACAGCGGAAGGATAGAGAGTGCGAGTGGTACGAGAAGGTAGAAGAAACAGATGGTGAGCGGATGGTGGCAGTGGGAGGATAGAGGGACGGAGGAAAGTGAGAGGAGACGGAATAGAAGGAGGAGGGAAAGTGATATTAAGGTAACGGGAGATGGACAGAAACGTATAAAGGAGATGGGCATGGGAACGGCGCAACGGGATAGAAGCTGGAGCGGAGAGGAAATGAGAAGGGAGTTGTAAGGTGAGGATGCGAGGAGCGGAGCGAGCGAGCGGCGAGTGGTGAAGAGAGGAGAGGAGGGAGCAAGAGAAAGGTGAGGAAGAGAAGTAAGGTAGAGCGAAGTAGAGTGGTTAGAGGAGAGAGGGAAAGGAGCGGAAAGAAAGAGGATAGAGAGGAAGAGAAGAAGAACGAAGTAGTGGGGAGAGAGGAGAGAAGAAGAGGGGCGGAAAGAAGGAAGATGGAGAGGAAGAGAAGAAGAAGAAGATCGGTTTATGAAGTGAAAGTGAGTGGAAAAGCAAGCGGTGAAGAAGGTGATCCCCCCCCTGTATGGAATGAGTGAGAAGTGTGGAATGAGGTGCAGAGGGAAGAGAGCTGAAGGAGGGAAGAGGAAAGCAAAAGAGTGGAAGGATAGGGAAGGGAGGAAATAGGGAAAGGGTGAAAGGAAAGATGAAGTGGGATAGACGTAAAAAGTGTGGTTGAAGGAATGAAGAGGGTGGAGGGAGAATGGGGAAAAGGGTAAAATTGTATAGAGGCAGAGGGAAGAGAGAGGAGGATTGTAAAGGAATGTAAGGGAGTGGAGGAATGGTAGGATGGAGAGAGGGAGAGAAAAAAGGGGGGAAAGGGTAGTGATGTATCGAGTTTGAGGAGAAGGCAGGTGAGGATTGTAAAAGTAATGTAAAATGGTGAAAGAAGGAGGTGTAAAAAAGTGTAAAAAGGAGAAAACCTTTCAAAAAAACTTCAAAACCCGTAAGGGAATGAATAAAGGAATACATACTGTGACGGAACTCGCGCCCCACAGGCAGCGAATCTCACAATCAATGCCTCTGAACAACGCATTCGTCGAATCGCGCGAATTACCGACGATAGACGATTCGCCAGGCGTCTCGACTAGGCCATCGACGTCATCGGGAGATCACGGGGTCCCCCCATTAGCTTAGAATTCGACACGTAGACCACGGAATCGTACCACGTGGCCCGCCTACTCTGGCCGAAATCGTCAGGTACGCGACACGGGTATAAAAGCGCGTGAACGCCCGACACACGGCACTTCGAAAGTATACGCGATCCAGGCACGACTACGGAAACTTTCGACATCACTCGCGATCAAGATACATCTTTATCAGCGACAAGAAGCAGCTAGATAACAGATCAATTAGCGTTCGGCAATCTAACGTAGCGAACACTAATTATCTGATCGTCCTCTCGCTTGAAGCGCCGGGCTTCGTGATTTAATTAGGTAGTTCGAACCGCGAGCCTTCCCCTGGCGTATTGCACGTCCAGTACGGAAGTGCTTTTTCTCACTTTCGCTAATTCTCTGAGACGCACTTTCTGAACGTTGTGCGGGTAGAGAATTATTGTATTACACTCGACTCTAGGAATTACAGGGAGTTCCGCTTGGAGTTACACGAGGAATCTTTAAAAATTCCTCCTGGCCACAGCCGAAACGACAAGAGACCCGGAGACGAGATTGTAGAGCAATAATCCTCGCAGAGATTAAAGAGAGTGTTCCCCTAGCATAGGAATTAGGCAGACAATCGCCCGATAGGACCTTATAACTCTACTGGTACATCTTTGTAGTCCGACAGTCACAATAAGCGATCGAATAATTGGGAATTCTGCTGAGTTAGGAAGTCCAATGATTACGCTAACGTTTCAAGGTTGTGTACCGTATGGAACCGCCTTATGATCGTTTCTGAGGACTGTTCGTTCAATAATAATTTACTGCGAATTGTCAAGCGATCTATCCCGGCGTAATAAGCGAGACCTAAGCGAATCAAAATAGGTATAATCATAATAATTGAGTGTTGAGCTCCGCACGGTCGATCGCCTAGGTCACCGTGCGAATACGTTTTCCTTGATCAACAATAATATTTGTCACAGCGCTTCTCGCTGTTTAACCACGATAATATCACTGTAAGAATTGAGTGTAGAGCTCCGCGTAGCTGGAGAAATTCACTGCGTGAATTATTTTTGTAGAAATATTACTTAACTCCGATACTATCGACTTCTGAATTGAGTGTAGAGCTCCACGCACCCGAGGACCGTCGTCCGTGCGTGAATAATTTCCTTATTAAGCAATAACAATAATTAATTTTTACTAATTAAGATTAATCGTTGAGTTCCCTGGTTCTTCTAATCATTTAAAGAGGGAAAATCATAGGTTTAACAGGATAGGACGGTAGCCGGTGATGATTGGACGGATTCAAGTTATCAAAGATAACTCGGATATGTAACCGTCGCTCTCTGAGGCCCCTCCAAAATTCTAAAATAACTTATCAGTTTTGTCATCAGTCGAGTCCAGAACTAGAATCCGTACGATCCTTGGATCATTATTCAAGTTTTAGTATTCGTGGAATAGTTAGCTCGCATCCTAATTCGATACGCGCGAGCACTCCACATTCTATCGAGTAAGAGAATATTAAAACGTTTCACTGGCGCCCGAACAGGGACTCGAAGCGCGAAACTGATAGGTAGAATAAGGGGGAACCCCGTGAGAAGGAAAGGAAAATCAAGACGCACAACATGGCACCACCGATACCTATAACAACGACGGTAGCGGCCACGACACCCGCAACGACGGCAACAACAGCGAGTATGGTTGCTCCAATCGTAGCCGCTTTCGAGAAGAGTGGAACCATACCGAAAGACAAAACCGAACTCTCTGAAGCACAAAAAAGAGCACAAATGGAGTTCGATGCGTTTATGGAGAAAGACGCGCATAAAAATTTAGCCGATGAATTACAAGGTGCACGCGGCCTCAACGACGACGACCCTGATCGATCGATGTTTGGAGCAACGGATCTACTCAGCATAGATATGACCGGACAGCAAGAACCACCGGAAGTCGACATCTCTATGAGATCGATTATGGATGTCTTACTGAAGATACAGCAACATAATGCACGCGAAACACAGATACAGGAAAAACGTCATCGCACCTTGAGTCAAAACTTTGCAAGGAGACTTGAGGCAGTGCAAACTTACGTCGCAAAATCACTCTCGTTCATTCAAGAAGAAGTCCACGAAGTACAGGCGCGAGCCTCGACTCCGAAAGCTGCCACCGGAGGGAAGGCAAGCACGCTCGAGACGAGTAAAGACTCGGGAGAAAGAAGAGCGAATCTGACGCGTGGGGCGACAGCAGCCCTATCAGGGCAAAAGGGAGAATCGAGAGATAAAAACCTTCACGACTTTCTCAACGCGAGTAGAATCAACCTTCATTCCGCCGACCCTACTCCTGTCCCTGTACCAGGTCCTACAAACACGACGGCTACATGCGGAAACCTCAAGATGGAGCCTCCGATGTTTTATGGGAAAACGCATGAACAACCCATGCAATTTCTTTCAAACTTGCGAGAATTTCGCGACGTCTACGCTCCGAAGTATCATTTTAAGTTAATAATCACTCAATGCATGTCGGGTTTGGCCAGAGACTGGTGGAATATCGGTAAAGAGCGAATTCGGAACTGGGGGGAATTCGAAACTCAATTTCGAAGGAGATTTTGGAGCGAGGAGATACAAGACAACGTCAAGACAAAGCTTGATTACGAATGGCACGACTCTACGAGAAAAGAATCGCGACTGGGTTACGCCTTGCGGATGATCGGGCTCGCGAGAGATTTGATACCTCCGCTATCGGAACCCGAAATCATAGGGAAAATCAAAAAACACTTCCCCGATGATGTTAGGGCAACAATTAGAACGCTGGGGATAACAGATATCGATCGATTCCTCGATCTGCTTTCGTCCTATGATGAAGAAGGACCAAGCAACCACGAGAGAATCAAACCACAACCGAGAGAAAAATATCACTCTCCCGGAAATCAGAATAGAGCGGCAAATTCACCTCAAAAAGACCAGTCGAGAAATAACTATAGTACTAACCGACCACGAACGGAAACACCTCCGGCCTGGAAACCGAGGGAAGAAACGAAACAGGTTCGAGCGCTGGAAACGGAAGATTCCGATGAGAACACGGTTGAATTAATCGATTTTACCGAATCTCAGGGAAACGAATCAACGTCACCCACACAGATGTCGCAATAGGTGAGGTGACGTTGGGATATGGGGAAGACACGCGACGATTTCTAACTGAGGAAGACAAAGAACAACCTATCAAAACCCCAAAATGCCCAATGGTGGCGATCAAAGTCACTAAAATCCCGATTCGAGCACTGATCGATACGGGAAGCGAGGTAAGCGCGATCTCCGAACAATTCTTCCTGCAGCACGTCAAACATTTGGAGAAGTGTCCAATTTTGCCATTGACCGGGGTGGCGGTGAGAGGTGCCACGGCGGGAAGGGCAGTTAAAGTTAACCGACAAATCTTTGCACCAATAACAATCGGCACGGTTGTGGTAACTAACACGTTACTTATAATACCAAAACTAACCAATGAGTGCATACTCGGAATTGATCTGTTGATGAAATTGAGGACTCACATTAATCTCGAAACGTTTGAGTTAACCCTCAAATTATCAACTGAGCCGAAAGATAACATTACAATTGAGTTCGAGAACGCATCCTCACACGATGACGATAAATTGGAACCGATCAGAGAAATCTCGATCACGGATCAGGAAGAGTATGCCATAACAAATATAGAAATTAACGCAAAAATAACCAGCACGGAAGGGCTGTCTGAAGGGCAGGCAAAAATTCTTAAACAATTGATTTACAAACATCGTAGAGTCTTTCTTAAGCGTCCCGGTTGGCTAAATTCCTACAAACATAAGCTAAAAATCTTAGATCATCGACCGTTCAAAGCAATGCAATACCCAGTGCCTCTGGCATATCGGGAAAGCGTGGACCGGGAGATTGCAATTTTACTCAAACAGGGAATTATCCAGAAATCGACAAGTTCATATAGCAGCCCCATGGTCATTGTACCGAAAAAGGATGGGAGCGTACGAATTTGCCTGGACGCGCGACGCATAAATACTATACTTGAACCAGACAACGAAAGAATGGAAACGACGGAGGAGATCTTCCAAGAATGCAAAAGCGCGAAATTCATGACCACATTTGACCTAAGAGCGAGCTTCTGGCAAGTCCCTCTGGCGGAAGAATCCATGAAATACACCGCGTTCATGCATCGAGGTCGATGTTATGAATTTAGAGTCACACCTTTCGGCTTAAACTCCAGTACTGCGAGTTTAGTACGAGGCCTAGGAAACGTCCTCCACGGTCTCGGAAACACTCTGAACTTTGTCGATGATCTCCTATGTACCTCCGAAACCTTCGAGGAACACATCGAGCACCTTGACGAACTCCTACAGCGTTTCTTAGACCATGGACTTACACTGAATCTCGAGAAGTCCCAATTCTTCCGGAAAGAGACCAAATTCCTCGGTCACATCCTAACGAGGGAAGGAATTCGTCCTGATCCCGACAAAATAAAAGCAATTCACGAATTCCCCATACCCAAGAACCTCAAACAGCTCAGAGGATTCCTGGGTTTAATTAACTATTACAGCAAATTCACGCGAGAACACGGGAAGGCAACGGTTCCACTGCTTCATCTCCTTCGGAAGGGGACGAAGTGGAAATGGAGCGACGACGAACAAAACGCATTCGAACTAACGAAAACGAAATTCGTAGAGAGCGTGATTTTACACTATCCACTTCCAGGAAAAGCAATGTACGTCCAAACAGACGCGAGCGACTATGCGCTCGGGGCAATACTCTATCAAAAGGACAATGACAACGAAGATCGAGTACTCCACTTTGCGAGCCGGACATTGCACGGAGCCGAAAAAGGGTACACAACAACGGAAAAGGAACTCCTGGCGGTAATCTGGGCACTCGATAAGTTTAGAACCTTCGTGCTGGGAGGGCCGATAAACATCGTCACTGATCACGCGGCATTAACTTTTCTAAAGGAGTGCAGGTTGGCTCACGCACGTCTCACACGATGGGCGTTAGCGTTGCAGGACTACCATCCAAACATTATCCACTGCGCAGGAAAAAAGAACGTTGTCGCAGATATTTTGAGCCGTCCCGAAGGTGAAAGAACCGAGCGAGAGATAATAATCGCCCAGCTAGCCGAAGAGCAAACCGAAGAATTCAAACACCTGATAAGGAACTTTGCAGAGCGCCAAGATCAGGATGAGACCTGTCGAGAGAAAAAGAAACAAATCCGAGAAGGACAATCGGCGGCAAGGTTTCAATTGAGAGACGACATACTGGTGCGGACCAACCGAGGGGTGGAACGGGTCGTCGTTCCACGCGAGGAGCTTTACACCATAATCGATGAATGTCACAGATTGTACGGACACGCGGGTGCCAGGAAATGTCATCTATTACTTCGAGACGATTTCACTTATCCGAATCTATACCGGTGTATACGAAAACAATTGAGATCCTGCGACACCTGTCAACGCAACAAGATCTATACGCAGGGAAGTTTTGCAGAAATGCGGAACATCCTCCCTGAGAAACCAGGAGATCTAGTGTCGCTGGACTATTATGGCCCACTACCAACAACGACTTTCGGGTACAAATTCATCGTGGCGGTAATCGACGTCTTCTCCAAACTAACCAAACTTTATCCCCTTAGAGCGGCGACAGCCGAAAGCACCTGGCGCCACCTTAATCAAGACTATTTCCCTAAATATGGGAAACCACTAGCAATCCTGTCTGATCAGGGTACGCAATTTACAGGGAAGAAATGGGAAGAGCTACTGCGTACAAACGATATCCGCAGAATCTTAACGTCGATCCGCCATCCGCAGGCGAACCCGGTCGAACGAACGAATCGCGAACTCTCGCGTTTCTTTAGAACTTTCCTCACAAATAGGCATAACTCGTGGTACGCATGGCTCGAGATCATCGAAAGCTGCATCAACGAAACCCATCACGAGTCGACGGGACAAATTCCTCTGGTCCTACACACAGGCGTGAAACCAACAAAACCATGGGGTGGGTTATTAGGCGTAGATGAAAACACAGCCGTGCCCCATGAGAATTTAGTCATGCTAGCCCGCGAGAACCTGTCGAAGAACAGGGGTCGCCAAGCAAAAAAGTTCAACTCGAGTCATAAAATCCGCGAATACCAAACAGGGGAATGGGTACTAGCCAAAGCCCTAAACGTCTCGAACCCTACAATGAAGAGAATTGCGAAGTTCATGCCAGTGTACGAGGGACCCTATATCATATCAGCAAAGAAAGGTAGTACGTCGTATGTATTGACATTCATCGACGAAAACAAGGACAGGGGCCTGTTCCATACAAACGATTTACGACCTTATTATCGAGAATCAGAACCATAACAAAGGATTATCCCCACACGCAAATCACCAGGCATGAGCACCGTAAGGCAAGGAATGCATAGGTCAACAACGAGGCAGTCGAAAATCGACGACTAGTAGCAATCCAAAAATTCAAGTGAGATGTCGTCAAACGCAGAGGTACAGACCGGCGAGTGTCACCTAGGGCGAGCCATCACCGCTGGAAACTACAAGAAGGAGGAGGGAAACAGACAGCGACGACGCGCAATAACGCTGCGCGACAAGCAGACACAAACCGACCCGCGGTATCTCTACATGTTAGCCAACGAAGACGCATATCAAGCCATCAAAGAAAAGGGAGAGATAGAGGAGGGCCCACGATCATCTACGGGGACGCGCATAGCGAAAAAAAAATTCTTCCGCCCGAATCCACCGGAGCTGACAATCCGCGAAGATCGAGTGTTGAGACCCTCCAAAGCACTCTATGTACGGCGGACCAAAACGGGCTTCGTCATAATGAAGAATCCTCAACAGCAAGACAAGGTAACGGGCATGATAAATCAATCAGAGGGACGAGGGTAAAACCACACGACGCTACGCTCATCGTTCCCTAGGAAACCAGGAAGGCAGTGGCGAACCCCACAACGGACCCCGGCATAAACCAAGCAACACAGAGACGATATCCATACCGCCGCCCGAGGACGCACGAAGCAGATGAGGAGCGGGAGAGAATCCTGGACGTAGAGGCCGTCCACGCGGCCATCGATATAGACATACAAATAGACTAGACATGACAAGAACGGGTTAAGAACGGAATAAAAAGACCTAAAAACACAAATCAAGGAAGTCCTAATCCTTTAATCGCAACCTGCATAAAGAGAGAAGAACTTGGAAGGGCGTTGTGACGGAACTCGCGCCCCACAGGCAGCGAAGACCCGAATCTCACAATCAATGCCTCTGAACAATGCATTCGTCGAATCGCGCGAATTACCGACGATAGACGATTCACCACGCGACTCGTTCAGGCTGGCACTGACGTCATCGGGAGATCACGGGGTTCCCCCATTAGCTTAGAGTTAAGCACGTAGACCACTGAATCGTACCACGTGACACGGCGAAATCGTCACGTACATCACGTAGGTATAAAAGCGCGTAATCGCTCGACAAGAGACACTTCGGAAGTATACGCGATCGAGGCACGACCACGGAAACTTTCGACATTTCTCGCGATCAAGAGACATCGTCATCAACATCAAGAAGCCGCTAGATAGCAGATCAATTATTGTTCGGCAATTTAACGTAGCGAACATTAATTATCTGATCATCCTCTCGCTTGAAGCGCAGAGCTTTGTGATTTAATTAGATAGTTCGAACCGCGAGCCTTCCCCTGGCGTATTGCACGTCCAGTACGGAAGTGCTTCTTCTCACTCTCGTTAATTCTCTAATACGCACCTTCTGAATGTCGTGCGGGTAGAGAGTTATCGCATCGCACTCGACTCCAGGAATTACAGGGAGTTCCGCTTGGAGATACACGAGGAATCTTTAAAAATTCCTCCTGTCCACAGCTGAGACGACAAGAGACCCGGAGACGAGATTGTGGAGCGATAATCCTCGCAGAGATTAAAGAGAGTGTTCCCCTAGCATAGGAATTAGATAATAATTTACTGCGAATTGTCAAGCGATTTATCCCGGCGTGATAAGCGAGACCTAAGAGAATCAAAATAGGCAGAATCATAACAATTGAGTGTTGAGCTCCGCACGGTCGATCGCCTAGGTCACCGTGTGAATACGTTTTCTTTCATCAACAATAATATTTGTCACAGCGCTTCTCGCTGCTTAACCACGATAATATCACTGTCAGAATTGAGTGTAGAGCTCCACGTAGCCGAAGAGATTCTCTACGTGAATAATTTTGTTTTAAGTATTTAATTTCGATATTGTCGACTTATAAATTGAGTGTAGAGCTCCACGCATCCGAAGAGTTTTCTGTGCGTGAATAATTTCTCCATAATAGTAAAAATAATTAATTTTATCTCTTAAGATTAATTGTTCATTTCCCTGGTTCTTCCAACCATTTAAAGAGCGAGAAGCATAGATTTAACAGGATAGGACGGTAGCCTGTGATGATCGGACGGATTCAAGTTATCAAAGATAACTTGGATATGTAACCGTCACTCTCTGAGGCCCCTCCAAAATTCTAAAATAACTTATCAGTTTTGTCCTCAGTCGAGTCCAGAACTAGAATCCGTACGATCCTTGGATCATTATTCAAGTTTTAGTATTCGTGGAATAGTTAGCTCGCATCCTAATTCGATACGCGC
>JABMBT010094442.1:0-10499 GCA_018906895.1 Odontocolon sp. PSUC_FEM 10030002
TTTTTTTTTACAATTTCATATTTTATATCCGAATCCCTAAAAATTCCATAAATTCATCTATTCGTCTGTTCTGGTTTCAAAAGGCGAATGAGATCGACAGGATTGTTCGACTACGAGGAAGTTTAGATGCAAGTGTCAGCTGGAGGAAAGTTCCAGTATGGAAACGGGGTCTGATTGGTGAGAGCAATCAATGTCGCTGATTGACCGTCCCGCAGAGGCAACAGGATTCCCCTTACGTCGAACGGAAAACGCAAATCAACCTCCGGTCGCTGTATTCCTATCATTCGTCTCATTCTCCACAGAAGTCTCCGATGGTCACGAGTTGACTAAACATGTGATTTCATTTCATGAAAATTTCATCACGAATTCAATGAAAGTCAGCCGATTTCACGGTACAACTTTATCTATTCTAATTAATATCAATATTCATCTTATCTCGTCTACAAGATGAAATTTTCAATATTTGTACCAATAAATGAACCAATTACATATTTCTTTATCTGTACCAAATTACGGATCGAAACGAAAATTCGTATTAACTGCATTTACCTAACGAAAAATTTGATTAATTTATTTACTTTTAAAAATTAAAAGATTACCACAAATTATTCATATAACCGAGTGTCCATTTATCGACCTGTTCGCCCTATAATATATCATATATCGTGTTGCAACGGTACACGGTACAATAATATATGTTGAATATGAAAGTCAAAAATAACACTAAACAGTGTGGACTTATATTAACACCGAATATTTTTTGCTGTATATGCAACGACAGTTGGATCACACACGACCCAGTTTTCGACGTCTAATTAACTGTTGGATCAACAATACGTTCCTGCTCAGTATAGATTCTATTCCATCTATATACATATGTATATAGGTATATGCATATATATATGGATACACGTACACATACTGATATTTCCAAAGTCGATCGATTCGCATTTCATCCCCATTGGTGTGAAACGATAGAGAGAGCAAAAGCTGTGACAGAGCTCATAGAGGCGAGCGATGAACGATTCTCCATCCCGGTGTATTCTCGAACACCAACTATAATATTGGCGTCACGAGACGAGACTCGGAACTCACTTTTCCGAAGGGAGTTGCAGTAAAAACTCGGGCGTTTCACGTTCGTTGGGCGTTTATCGCAACCCGGCTATCCCAGTGTGCTTTCCAGACGAGTGCACAGTTGCGATAAAAATCGCGAGATTAAACGGTTCGAACGACGTAAAACGATTCGATCTTCCGTCAACGAGCCGGCAAAGGGCAGACGAGGGAACGAAGGGAGTGCGGATGGTCATTGACTCGCAATTCGATCTCTTGATGGAAAAAAAAGCAGCTCGAGCAATCTAGTTTTTCTTTGACGAGCTTCTGATTACTCTCACCCTTGATTCCTTTTTTTATCTGACTCGCTCCGTCGAGAATATACAACATTTACCGAGCAACGTAACAAACTCAGGCGATAACAATTTCCTCTCGTGATATCCGTCCCATTGATTTGAAAACATAATAGGATAGCCAATGTTGTCCATCAACCTACGATAATAAGATTGAATTTAAAGAAAAATGAAAACTCATCAATAAAGACCTTAAAACGTTCTTTTCCACGTGTTGATTTTATTACCCATTGAGCAAGATAAAAAACACTCATGTACGAATTGATATGAAAGAATTTCAAAAAAGTCATACAAATTTTACCACACTGGAGTAAAAGTTACTTGACTTCAAGCAATTATTGTTCCAGATCATGGTAGAATTTTCATGACTTTTTTTTAATTATTTTTAGTCATTTTTACTAAAAATTTCTCTCTGTGTACACTCTAATGTTATTTGGTTTGTTTTTACTTAAATTATTTTACTGGCAAATAAGTAAACGAGCAATCCAACAAATTTATAAACCAATTTTGATCGATGGCAAATATTTAATTCAAAATCACGTCATGCTGGAATACGATAAAAGTAAAAGATAAATAAAAATTATAATTTGGAATAATTAATAAAGATTCGTGGATGAATATTTAAATTACGATTTTGTCACGCCTCGTTGCATATAATTGCGATAATTTGTTTAAATGCAATGCGAACCTTGCACACATGTTGGTGCATACTATTCTTTATCCGTACCATATAGTGCCTTTTTTTTATTATTATTATTACCATTGGGCACTCTCTCATCAACGCGCTTCCTCGTCCATATGTCTTTACACCGCCTGCATGGCTGGTAGCTGCGCTGGCCTGTTCACCGGAATGAGTCAGGGAAAAAGGAAACGTGCTAACGAAGCCCGGTCAGCATTAATTGTAACATCCTCTCTTGATGCCGCTGGTACGTCGCGTAGGACTTCCGTCGTGCGACAATCCGCCTCGGGCCTCAAGACCCGGAGAGGAAGTTGCCAAGACGACCTCAACGCCTACGCTCACCGACAAAAGGGCCAGACTGCCTCGTGTGTAATCCATTCCCTCCCCCGCCTTCGTCTTGTCGTTCTCGCAATCCTCGTCTCTTCTTTGTATTAAAAAAAAATACAAACAAGTGACTTATAAGCAATGAAAAAAAAAAAAGAGTCAATAACAAACAGGAAGTTAATATTTGGCGCATAACAATTCGGAGGTATTTAATAATAAAGTTACATGAGATTATGTTTCTGTTGACGTTTTGTTGAAAATTTGTCGTTACGATGAAGTCAAATTCAAAGCGCGTTCACCCGTTCTAATTAAAAGTCTGATACTCATGCGGGTATGAAACAACGATAGATTTGGAAGGGGAAGGTATTTGCATATATTCGTGGAAGTTCCCGATACGGTAAACGACATATCAGAAGTTGATCGTGTTTCACGGAATTTATACCAAACCGTTTCAAACTTTATTGATTAAATTATATCAAAAAAAATTTACTTTTTTTAATTTTCCGAAAAGTTATCCAAATTTTCCTACAATTTAGATTTTCCCAAAATAAATCAGTAGATTTTGTTTATAAATATCAGTAATAATGATAAAAATTTCAGATTGATGGAATTTTTGCAATGTATTACTCGACTCAAGAATTTCCAGAATCTCGATGGGATTCTGCAAGAACTCAGTCACTGTAGATGTAGCTTATATATATGCTCAACTATATACTATTCCAGTTTCTCTCATTTTGAACTCCATTGCTTCTCTTATTTCTTCCGCTTCCTCGTCTTTTCCTTTCCTCATTGCGTTCGTCCTTCTTCCAGACGAGAAGCTTTTGCTATAGGAAAGGTTGGATGAAAAGTGAGAAAGGTGCGAACTCGTAAACATCATTTTATTTCAGCGACCTGCGCGTCGCATTGCGACTTGCCAGTAGCATCACATCCCGCAGAGATTTCCGTCGCATTCGTGTTGCGCCTAGAGGGATAATTACGCAGAGACGAGAAGAGCGTCTGGACCGTCTGTGGATGCTGTAACTGTTCTTAGTGCCAGGAAAAAAAAAATTGCTAAAAAGAACCAAGAACAACTTGCTCGGATAGATAGTTCAGATAAATTGTCACGCCTAACAAAAATTGAACGAAGATTTTATAAAAATGAAGCTGCGCAGGTTAAAAAGTTTCCTTTTTCTGTAATCATCTTTTGATGAGACTCAACAGTCTTTTCTATAAATTTGAAGATTCGGGAATACAAAAGTAATCCTATTTTTGAAGCAATCGCTAATAGAGACAATCCATTTGTATTTACAAATTGGGCGACATGTGTTTGAATCACTATATTTTACCATTACCTGGAATTCCACTGTAACCAGATGTCCGGTAAAATTTAATGTCGTATAGGTACACGCTTCGAACGCAAGTGAATTATTTCCTTTGCAAATTGCCCCGAATTCCACTTTGTCCCGCAACTACCGCAGAACTACCGGCAATTTTCTCTGAATAATTATCAACGCGTGTGAGAAAGAGAGAGAGAGAGAGAGAGAGAGAGACGAGGGTTCAGTAAATGGGATGGTCTTTTAGACTTTGATCATCAAGAAACTCTTCAGCTGTGGTTACCAATGAAAATATTACCGACATCGAAAATCAATTACCTATAATGTGCTTTTAGCGTGAAATCAAACGATAGCAAGAGATATTATAGAAGCACGAAAGCAACGGTTCGCGTGGGAGCTCGTTGCAATTGCGGTACAATTGATGAATTCAACATTGTTGTTGTAGTGAAATATGTGAAACATCTTTGTGTTAGGAATGTGAATGCGAACCTCGCACGCTATATTCTAGGCATTCTATACTAAATACAACACGGTTTGCTAATTATAATATTCCGCACAAATGCGCACGACTATATAGCACTAACCGAATTGATAATCGAGAAATTTCAAATGTAAATACATACGAATAGATAGAGTCCAGGTCTCCATGTAAATCATATCGTTTGTGCATCGTTATTATCAAGAATATCTATAACTCTGTTAGGGATACGTTATTATAACATCGTATAATTGACGATAAATATCTAGAAACTGTTATCCGGCGTTCCTGAAATTCTCATTAGCGAAATATCCTCTGAACCATCGCATCGTGTTAATATACAAAATAAAGAAACAAATTATTTTACGTCTGTTTATAATGAGATTGCGATTAACGACATATGAATATCGTGATTTCGTTATTTGCGACGCTCCATAGCACAATGGGGAGTTCAGAGCAAAACCAATAATTGCTAATAGGGCTAAATCATTAAGGTATTGCGGTATTCACACCAGTCAAATTGCGCAATTTGCTCTCTTGCCAAATTTCCTTTAATTCAGACAATTCGGTATATTTTTCTGTTCGCTCCATATAATAATATTTATCAAAATGAATTCGATTAAAAATCCCAATAAATTCGATCGATGTTTGAAAATTTTTTAATCTTCTTTTTGTTCACAGAATCCGAGAGGACTGTCACGAGTTTTGCGACGCTCGCTTTATCCAGAAACGATTCGGTTCTATCTCTATCGCTCCAAGTATCCAGGTTCATCCCCCTAATCGATATGCAGCGAGCTTTCTCGATTCCCCAGATCGGTTCCTGGGGCTTTCGAAGCGTCATCACGCTTGTCGTATGAGAATATGGTGTACAGCAGACTGAACTCTTCTTCGGGTATGAGACGATCTATATATACGTCCATGGATTCACGCGAAGAGTAAGAAACATCTCAACCAGATCAATTTGTCATCCTTGTCTTGCAAGTAGCAGAGCATATCGTATCGTTATCCATCTGCACGCACACTGTAAAGTACCCCATCCACGTACTTGCAAGTTTTCCCAGATGCTCGATATGTTTTATTCAAAAATTCGCAAATGAGATGAGACAGCTGATACACTCTTGTTAAGAACATCGCACATTCTTAGGATACTGGATATAGTTTCCTTACGGGGGATTCGATCTTTCCTTCCAGGAGTATCCATGTTTGCGATCGATTACAATATTGTGCATAATGTTAGGCATGCATACGCATAGTTGAACTCGGTAGAAAAATATTTATGCGAAGATTGCGCAACTGTGGAGTCTATCTGCACAGTGACACTTATTAAATTTTATTAACGCCTTCGTACTCAATTTTATCCACTTGGATTTATACTTAGTTTATGCTTTGTTCTTATATAGAGACACATCCAGTAAATTTGTATATATTTGATCGGCACGTCTCTTACGACGCGGATTTTTACACCCTCGAGAATCGAAGATGAGATTTAACGGAGATGAACCAGAGTTTCTGATGGAAAATCCAGTTCGACTTTTCCGAGAGAAGTTTGCTACAGCGAAAGAATGATTTCGTGCGAAAGGATCCGAAGAACGCTGAGAATACCACCTCTTCAAGATAAATGCACCACGTCCTTTACGACGACGTGGCCTTCGATATATTTCTAGCTCGCCACTAAGAGCTGCAATCACTACAGCTGTGCGAAGCGTTCCATCGTTGTCTGCTACGACGACGAGCTATGAACTATTTTAATGGGTTGCCATAAATGTCACGTGCGAAAATCCAACATGGCGAGGTGCAAGAACTGACGGAACTTCAGTCTTCTATAGCTTCGATTATATACATATATATCGCATACCACTCTAACGCCAGGAAAGATTGACATCAAGACAAAGCTATAGACTGGTTTTAACAATTTACGAATTCTTCGCCATTTCCTGACCCTGCAAATAACAATGTGATAAAAATTATAAGTCGTTGAATCATGTGGCATTGTTGCAAAGTTTGTTACAGTCATATGTAGATTATGATGATAACGTTCATCTGGTTTTCTGTTCTCTTCGAGAACACCTGATTCAAGTGGTTACCACCAGTGATCCAACGAGTAAACGATCACGAGTGCTTGAAACGTCTAATTCGGTAATTCACTTATTCTATCATGTATTCACTCTGAACTAACCAACGTACTATGATGGCTGCTTGGGAAACTGCTTTAAGTTATATGTTGCTGCTGTTGTGTGCTGTTTTAGTTGTACACGTGATGTATGGTCTCTGTAATACCAGTATTAAACTGACAGCGCCATCGTGATAGCGAAGCTCTGACTATAATGCTGTAAGCGTTATTCCACATAGCCAATACGGGCCATCAATATATATGATCTGTCCATCAAAGAATCGATAACATAAAACGTAAAGGTGCATATGCAGACGATGGGGTATTCATCATGTTCACTCACTCTGTCACTCACAATGCACGCACTTAAAGGTGTATTGTTATGTAACCGGACCAACCCTGGCCGAACGCACCCCCTAGGGTTAACTTCGATTCTACGGTATCTGGTCTTTATTTGTTAAACATTTGACCTGTACCAACCGGTGCTAGTATTTAATGCAGAGGAAACCACGATTTTTTCTTTGAATGTAGAAACTGTTTCATCGAATTACGAAGCCTTTCAAGGCAATTCAGTACATGCCACTGCACCCATATGAATAATTTCCTCACTAAACTTTGCATTTAAATATGCTCCTCGTGTCCGCCGTGAATTTCCATGAGAATCAAGCTTCATTCACCATTTCTAGAATTCATTTTTATAATGAATTTTTTTTTTACTCTGTTTGTCTCATTTATTTTATTACTTCTTTCTTATTTGCAGGCTGTTTCATTCACGGTATAAGTTTGTGATTTGTCACACTTCAGAACATTTCCAACGTTTGCCAGGATCAAAGTAGGAAACGAATCAAAAAGCAATAAAGTCAATGACTGGGAGAGGTTTCCGGTGGTTTGTTGGTATTGGCACGTGTGTTGACCCTGCGTGGATTGGTCACTAAATCCAGAGAGAAAAGGTCGCCGAAATAAGGAAGGCGACGAGGAAGCAGTGGGAATGGGAAGCGTGAAGAGAACCTTTCGCCAACGACGATCATCCTTAATTAAGTGTAACTTCGGCACAGCTGTGCGTAAATCGCGTTTAGTCTTATCACTGTCTAGCTATTATAAAGCTTATTCACTGCAACGATGACGTGCAACAATCGTGCATCAAACTAGCTAGTTATATGCATGAAACATTGCCTGTAGGCAGTGGAAGACACTTCAAATTCTAGTCGCTTATGTCTGTGGGGGCAAAGTACATAGTATTTCGCATTTACTCAGTCGCAAATGCTGCTACCACAATGAGAGAATAATGCAAATTGTACCAGGGTTAGTGCAGTAATGTACAATTCTCAGAACCCTATATTGACCACACCACGAAACATTCAGCGATCTATGGCACGCGTTGCTTTGGAATTTGTGGAAATATGCCTGCCAGTGTACACTGAGATACACACACATATATACGATGCACAGCGTTTGGTGTACATGGTACAACCCCATTCCACCTGACGGTACTGAACATGCAGGGACGTCAGAACCGTCGATGATGCATTAATTAAACACTGCACCGGCGTATGTTAGCTTCATCACGGTTCGTCGATTGTTGAGAGATGGAAAGGGATACAGATATACTACGTTGATTGATACTCGAAACCAAATCAACGAGATCGACATGGCTCATGGAACAGAACGTATTCGTTTGATTATGTTAATTCGAAGGGGCTAAAGGCATTCTTTATGTGCTTTGTTCTCTATCGTTTTTGGTACCTCAAAGACAGCAAACATTTTATTCGAAATTATAAAACCTCCTGTTTAATATAATATTCGTGAGGAAATATAGTTGGATTAGATTTCAATTGGTCTATATTGTATTATACAATGATATGTTCCATATAATACTTTACTTTCACATAAGAGTATGTTTTTCAATCAAGAACACTGTGTGATAACTGGAGCGAGCACATCGACGAGCAATCTTCGACGAACGTAACGATAATGTGACGAGAACGGTCGGTAGATATCGTTAATCCATGGAAGGGAATTAGTAATTACGGTGCACTAGTTTCATTAAGCGACATAATTGCGTTACCGCGTGTTGCTGGTGGACAAACGGTGCCGAGGGCTGGCTCTCTGCTTTTGCTCTCATCAATTTATACCTATATAGTTGCTGATGTTGGCTTGCTCTAAAACAGCAGCGAGAGAAGCATCAGCCGTACCACCGTTTCACCCAAAGCCTCGTAAATTTATGCCAATCGGCGTGAAATTCGGCTATCCACTCTCTCCCTTGCCTCGAATATATTATCCTTTATCTCCATGCACGATATATCAACACAGACCACTGTAGTAGTGCATGTATTGCAATCGGTAAATATTATGCGGATAATTAAATCTGACATAATTTAAAGCATGGTAGACGCATAGGTAATGTAGGTACCTTCCCGAATATCCGTTATCTTGATTTATATGGTAGTTAATAAGTTCTAGTTCGTTGGCACGCGTGTAGACGATACTCGTACGAGTTTCTATTCTATCTATTATCACTGTGCTCAATGTAGCAGCTTTGGCAGTGCAGCAAAAATGTCTAACCTGTGACTAACTCGCTACACAATATCTCTTTCTCTTCAAGGCTCTTTTTGAAGATTTCCGGATAGACGAGAAGGATCTATAAACTTACGTAAAAAATTGCCTGTTTAGTGAGTAGGTCTGAGTCAATTTTTTTTGTGTAAGCGGTCAACCTTTGTTGCATATACCGCGGTGGAAGAAGGAATAATTACGTACTGCCAAAGATTATTTGAACGTTGGCAATTACCAATCATTTCGAATCAATTGCTTCAGTGTTTCGACCTTGAGAATTAATTTCGGAGCTTGTAAACACGATGGCTCCCTTAGCTGATGTTAATTGATGGACTTGTATGCATTGCAGGCATAAATTCGTCGGAGAGATTTAGAAGATTTAATTTTGGCACACCATCCATCGAATTGTATTCTTGAAACAAAACAAGCCCAATTATACGATGAGTTATACGATAAACAAATTTGGCAAACGATTTGATGCACGCATAGAGCGATTCTTGGCTGAATTATTGAGATGAGATATATCATTTGGACGGTCAGATTCGTGAACTTGGTAGCGCAGTTCGATCATCACTCGAGGTTCTTGGATGGCCACGAAAAGATGCATTTCGACGCCATTTGGATGGCATGAAAATATACGGACGTATATTCCTGTGAGATCAAAGGAAGTTTTACCAACGTACTCGCCACGTGCATCGCATATATCGATGGATGCGTTGACGACTCATTCGCTGCAGGGTTATACTTCTGGCATTGCTGCTCTGTAGCTGACGCTGTTCGACGGAAGAAAACAAACACTCGTTAACGAGACGCATCAGGGCAGATTGAAGAGATTTCCTGCCGCGCGGCGCTCAGTTGCTCTGTGTTAGTCCTTCAAAGACTCTCGGCTGCCCCATGACAGACCTCGGGCTCAACTGGGGCCAGAGGTTAATTTATCGAATTAAGCTTCGTACAATTGCGTTATGAGTCCGAGTAATCGAGTATTTTGCTGCTTGTACTTGTGACCATACGGGTCCAGCATGGAAAGGTGCACTGTTTTTCGTCATCATCGTAACGTACATAATGTAGACATAGATCTTGAAACTTTGGTCGTCCAGCAGCTTTGGATAATCAAAGAGGGCTGAATCTGAAAATGAGAGAGGGAGTTAGGACGAAGAAGGGCATCGTAGCCCCAAATGTTCGGCTTAATTTTCAACTCAAGCCGTGTCGGTACTTCGTCACAGGCCAACTTCTTCATCACGAACCGCAAAGCCTAATTAGAGAGTGCTCCATATCATCCGCACCACCACAGCAAGAGAATCAAAAGTAAGCAGCCTAAGGATCGAAAGAGAAAAAACTTCCCCCTAGTTTTGTCTGCTTCAACCACGCACGTGAATAAATAACGAATCGTGAAACTTGTTCCCATAGCATAATGTGATAGTCTGCTATATTCCTACAAATCTATTATAACCACAAACTTCTCTAAGAGTATTACAGTATTACTTTTTTGATGTCTGAAATTGACATTCTCTTTAAAGGTGGCCATTAGGTAAAATTTTGAAAACCCGTTGATGTGCAGTCGACATTTCGATGATAAACCGCCCAAAATCGTTGAAAAGCAAAATTTTTTTCAAAATCCGAAGGGATGTATGATTAAAAACGA
>JABMBT010094553.1:0-10490 GCA_018906895.1 Odontocolon sp. PSUC_FEM 10030002
TAGAAAGAGAAATTTTTTCGTTAGCGAAAAGAGGGGGGGGGGGGGAAGGTAGAGAGAAGCCGCGTGAGAAAAACAATACCGCGAGAGAGTAATATGCGGCCCGTTGCATATAATACAGTTGGTACCATAAGCGTACACCTCACTCCCCCTTTACCCTCACCTTTTTCACTATACCTCTCTTCCATCTTTGTCTTGCTTTACTCTTTCGCGAGCTGATCGTCCCGTGCGACGAGCCCTCAATGCTCTGCGGTGGCACTCCGTGAACGCCACGGTTTAATGGTTGTCAACATCGGTTAGCGGGATATTTCCTCTCGTGTGGGCATTGGCCATTGATGTCAGCACGCGGGTCCTCGCTCTTCTTCTCTCGCCTTCGACGAGGTATTACGTAGCACAAGGTACATACAGATCTATATGTATTTTACGTATGTGTATTAAAACAGCATATAACGATATACGCAGTATCTGAAGGACTCGCGATGTCAGATTTCTCGTTCATAGCGCATAGTAATTCGTACTGTACTAAAATATGACGCATACATAGCGCAAGCGATACAGTCATTAGCCAGCAACCAACGATTAACACTGTACAATGTATGGCATACGAAACATACAGACCAGAAAGAGATATAAATACAACCGATAACTCTTGCGTTGCTGATTTTTAATAAGCCAATCAGTGTACGGTTTACTCAATTCGCGACTACCAAAATTGTCAGATTTACCCTCGCATTTGCTGTGTCCAAGAGCGGTCGAACTGTGCGGGCACTAAAGAGGGGAAGGAAGAAGGAAATGCTGCGCAGTATAGCCTCGCTTTATGTATTTCATACGAGTGAGAGGAAAGCATAGTCGAGAGTAGGACACAAGGATGTGGAGGAGGCTCTTTGTCGAACGGAGCTTGGTCGAACGAGCTCGCGAGCGGGTTTCTTCATGTCTTTGTTAGCGAGGCGAGAAATTCTGCCTGTCCTCTACAATTACCCTGAGCGGCTCTCAGCTCTCAGCTCTCGGCTCTCAGCTTTGCTTGCTTGCTCGCTAGCTCGCTAGCTCGCTATGGTGGTTCGTAAAGCGGTCTCGCACGGGGCCAGAACGCGAATGAGCGGCTGAGTGAGAAGTGCCTCGTGCGCAACCCCCCCGACCATACGAACCAATAGGTACGTATAGAGTAGAGTATACCGAACGTACGTATATATACAGAGAAGTGAGAGAGAGAGACCAGAGGCCAAACGGCAGCATCTCGTTTGCCCCGGCTGCTGGACGAGGTGTGAACCCCGTTGAACCATCGCTATAGTACCCACCGTAGCGTGCTATGTGCTCGACAATCACTCGACAATCGGGCACGACTAGCCACGGATTTCCAGGCTCGTTCGTTCGTTCGTTCATTCGTCCGTACGTGCGCGATCGTTCTCGCCTCGCATTCACGAGGTACGGGAAAGTGCGAGTCGAGTGCGGGACTACGTGCGAAACGGACGAGAGGCTTTCTGTTGGTTTCGAGGGATATTCCATATTGTATAGCATTCGTAATGGCTATACCTACTGGTACAATAACTCAAGCATCCCCCCCAGGCCGCCCACGAAATCGAACCAGCTGACGAATACTCCAAAAATGAATGGTCTCACGTTTCGTCTGAATTCTATAAAATATAAACACAAAATCCGATATCCAAGAGCTGTAAAAGATGGATAGCTGTTATCTTTATCTATTTTTCTTCCGCTCTCGTGGATACCTAAAGAAAAAAGAAACCCTTCTCAAGGTTCGATGCGATTCTCGAAAGAGTCGGAAAGACTGTATCTTGGCTGGTCTGGACCATGAGACCTCGTAACTTTTAACGCATAGCCGCTATAGAGTGTGCATACATTAAGCTCTGCTCTGCAAACGCCTGCTCGACGAAGCGGCGACTGAAGCCAGCCTCTCTTCGATACGCCGGTTTCTTTAATCTTAATCAAAAGACGTATGGACGTGGCCAGGGCAACGTTACATTCGAACACGAGTACGCCATTAGCAAACAAGATCACCTTCTCTTCTGAACCTGGCTCAGCCATCCAGGCAGTCAGGCAGTTAGTCCTCACATGCTCACTCGAATTATTTTACTCTGTTTTTCTCTCGTACGAGCCCAATAGATTCCCTGACCCCAGTCTGATTCGGATTTAACCTGCGACACCTCTGGTAAATTTGTGATAAACCAGAGTGTCCTCGTGTTACCACGAGGTTACCAAAATATTCTCGTTCGAATTCACCTGTGGATTCTCGAAATGGTACACTTAAAACCCTCGCTCGGTTTTCTTAATCAAGTCGAACTATAAAGCTACGCCCGTGACATCTCGCAGAATAAAAAAGAATAATTTCCAATTCCTACAATTTTTACTATACTCAAGATGTAAATTTTTGTTTTTTATTCTAATTTTTAACTAAGTTTCAATGCGTCCCACGATTACCGTGCCAGCATAGTCATTTTTAATAAACTATTCTCTGCGTGTACGAGGAACATTTTTCTCAAGGTAATCAAAGGGAAAAATAAAGGGACGTCAGATTTCATATCCCATCCTTCGGACTTGTGCACCATCAGGTATACTTTCCATATGTTATTCTTAATTTACGATAATAAATATGATGGACACACAAATTTCCCCGTATGCCAAAGGGAGAAATTTGGTGAACCTTCCATTTAAGGATACCTCTTTCGCTTCTTATGGCATGGTTCCGTCCTCACTGTCCTCTTTAGTGAACGTATGTATGTATGTATGTAAGGCCCGAGTAAAGTGACGCATGTGGCTCCAGCGTTGATGCAGCCAGGCATTGACTATAATGACCGGTCACCCGACTGGCCAACCAGTCAGCCACCACGTCACATATCAAGCAAGCGTGCGATTTCGTGTGGGTGTCAGAAACTTCGCGTCAAAAACCACGTCGTCCTGCTGCTGCTGCTGCTGCTGCTGCTGCTGGCACGCTCACTCACTTGCTTGCGGACTCGGGTACCCTGCGCGCTAAAGTCATTCACGCAAATTGCTTGCGCGGAGCATTAATGAGAGACCCGTTCCTCCTCCTCCTCTTCTCCTCTCATCATTACAGTATAGGTCTATACGTATATAGCCAGGCAGTATGTATATGTAAGTATAAGATTGTGCCGGGTGTCGAAACGAAGTGCCGCAATGCCAGAGGGGTCGACGACTCGATTCTCGATGACATTTATAAAAATTTTACGAGATCCAGAATAATTACAAGAATTACCGTATAAATCTGAGTAAGGCGAAAGAAATAACGAAAAAAGATAACATTCACTGCTATTTGAAACGTAAACCCTCAACCTGCAATTCACATCTGTTTACAAATGGATTAATTTCCGTTCATTTCCTAATGAATAAAGTGTAACAGTTTAGGAGTTTAAACAGAAGGTCTTAAAATCTGGCTGAGAAAAGTAACTGATGTTGCATTTATTTCTCGTTTATACGTCGCTCAATGTTACACAGGACAGCAGCACGATTTAATTACCAGATATCCCGTTCGGTATTCTCTCTTTATTTCTGTGCACACAGTATATTTTACAGCAGGTATACTATAGATTCTACTGAGGGCTGCTGGGCTTTAGCGTTCACTGATCAGCCGTACACGATCCGCGCTCACGATAAGAACCACAGATGTAAGATAGCATCGATATAGCATCAGTATAGTATACTTATACGAGTGATACGATCGATGTCCGAGAGATCTGGTGGACATATCGAGTCGACATCGGCGCGACACCCTGTCTCGCGATTTCCTCAGCTATATCGCGCAACTCACCATCACTGCAGAGTTATCCGGTAATTAGCAAAGAACGCGCGACTTGGGGCTGCCAACGAGAGCCCTGAGGAACGCTATCCAACTGAGAGAGAGGACTGAATTGTGTTTTTTCAACTCCCACCGCGTATAGTCGTTAGCTACGATACTGTAGAAAAGGTAGATAACTATCGATTCTTCGGGGTAGATAGAGGATCCAAGATTCAAGATCTATTGCGGAAAGTCGCTGCATCATGGCTGTCATCCTTGCAACACCAGTACCTTCTCGAAGTGAGAAATCGTCCGTTCGTTGAGGATCATTTTCTGATCACTAGATCCAAGGATGATATCAGTATCATGAAGTAAACGTTAAACATTATGCAAAGAGTGTTCCACACTAAAAGGTCGATTTGGATAAAACGAATATGTACTGTGTGATGCCAACATGATTGTCTTCATTGCATCGTGCAAGTAACAAATCGTTATTTCTTCATGAATTCTTCATTGTACAACCGCAATGTATAAAAATCGTAGCGATGCAGGGGATACGTGGGAAGTTATGCAAAAAATGTTCCGATCGATCTGTCGCGTGGAACGATCTCGTGATCGTGATCACAAAGTCTTAGGACGTACCATATTGCTAGAAGCACGATCTAGTATAGCAATGTACTCTATCAAAGAAGAATCTGCACCGTCGACTCTTTGCCCTTTCCTTCATCATCATCTTCATCTTCATCCTCCGCTTCCTTACATTTCCCCCTACTAAACTAATCGTCAACATTTCAAACCAGTCGTCTACGCAGCAGGAATATTGCCGCACTGTTCCAACGCACTATGTACGAAGTATGTACTCGCTACCAGCGTACAGCTGTCACTCGTGAAACATTTTTACCCTGTGATATCTTCTTCTCTGTCTCCTTCTACTTTCCCAGCTCTTTTCTTCATCAGAGTATATCAACGTGCACGTATCTAATGCACTTTTCTTACCTGCTAGCCATACCTGCCACAAGATCACATGCTCGATTTCTTGCCGGGGGTTAAGTGCTCCAGAGTGCAAGCCAGTGAGAAAGGAAAAAAAATCATTTACTCCATATAAGCTGTGTACAAAGCTTTATCCCTGTCCCTGGTGGTCGAATCGAGGGAAAAGAATAATACCATGGCTTTTCCGGAGTGCACAGAAGGGTCACCATATATACTGTCTCTCGTCTCCATCGTCATCGTCATAGTTCGTCCTTCTGAAAGTATGAAAGACCGTTGACGATCATCCGTCGTTATATAGCGGATGGCTATGAGAATTCACGGAAGGGACAAAACAATTCTTCTTTCCCCACAGCTTGTCTCTTGCGGCGAAGTTTCATTCCCCTTCTTACCCCCTTCCAAGCGATAGAGCACCGCGCCAAAGGGGCTTTCCACTCGTCGAGAACACAGAGCACCAGAGTCCAGTCCCCTTTTTCGCCGCGCTCCGGTTTTTCAATAGTCCAAGGGACCCCGCGGATAAATCGTGCTTCTCCTGATGGTGTGTGGTTGCTCTCCCAGTAGAACCCGTGAGCACGTGCGCGTGTACCGGTCATAACGATGCCTCGTTAATGTCTTGGCGGACGCGATGTCCGGGCAAAGTAGAGCTAAGCAGAATTGCGGGAGGGTGAACGTAAGAATGGGGTGCGAGGAGTGGAGAGAAACTCGACGAGATACTCGTTCGGTCCTTATCCTCGTTCTCGTCATCGTCGTTCTTCTCTTCGGTATAGCGAAGCGTAGCACCGAGCATTGTGAAGAACAGGACAGGAGCCGCCGGGAGCGCTTGTCCGTACCGGTAAGAGTCCTGAAATATTCAAGGAGTCGACGTACTGTCCGGGAGCTCGTTCGTCCGAGAGGAACCACTCCCGGGGACTGAGCGACGATCGCTTAAGGCTGGCCGCGAGGGTCCGGTAAATCTGATAAGGACTTTTTGATCCTTATCTTTATAGTAGAAACGCGGTCGGCGGGATGGGATTGGAACGGGGGTTGTTGAGGAAACTGAGGAAACAGACTCTCCCCCATGATTCAGAGTGTCCAGACGCCCCACATGTCTGCTCAGGGCTTCATCTTTCAGCATAATGTACTGTATTTGAAAAAAGCTTCAAGTTTTACCTACAATACGCATTCCATTATTATAAACTCGCGAATCTCTTTCTTTTACTCTGGTACTTGGGGAATAAAGTTTTTTTTCGTATTCTTCGTGAACTGGTTCTCACCTAATCTACCTAACATAGTTACACTATGTACGTATACATATCCTGTAACACGAGGAGGGAGGAAAAACTCTTACGGGTGAAGGGTTGCCGCATCTGATAAGAAGTTTCTACGGTTGGCGAGGTCGACGAGTGTTGTACAAGCGCATTCGCAATGAAGTTTCGTTTGCAATGGAAGCAGAAATCTCTCGTTGGGAATTCGTTACGTTTAACAATCCAACTAATTATCTCTCGGTCTCTTCACCAATCTTCCTTACTCGTGTACTACATAACAAAATACATGGGCAAAGACAGAACAGAATCGTCGTAGAACAACTAGCACACAGATCCAGCATATCTGTGTATCTGTTTATCGATAAAAATATTACGTCGTTCTCAAATCCCATATGCCACAGTCATATTCTCTATACCGAAAAGGTATCGTTAGTTGGGTCATATATTTTTCATCTTGTCTAGACAGCCAGTACTCGAGAAGGTAAAGGGAAGACAAAGATGAAGAAACTCGTCGTAGTCGTTGTCGTGGGAAGAGTGCTCTCGCTCGGGCAGTGAATTATAGCCGAACAACGTTCAGGTATAATATCGGGAGTGATCTCTCGTTGTCTTTGGCGTGTCAACTTGGCGTGACAAATGTGCCGAGGCTTCATATCCCTGTCTTTTCGTTCCATGCGCTCTCTCCTCGGATCCTGAGAGGACACGAGACACGACTGCGACCTATAGTCTTGAGTCTTTGAACCACCATAAGCGCCGTTCGTGTCTCGCGATGATGCCCACTCTGCTCGTGGGCTTGTAATGCCATCACCATTGCCTCTAGTCCAGCTACAGTATCCGTATCCATTCGAATAGCACTGTAATAGTGTATTGTCTCCAGATACATCTCAAGGCGGTTGACCATCGGAAAGGGGTAATCCTAAACGTGCGTAACCCCCTCAACCCTCGGGCTTCCGGGATTATCTTCTAAAACCCATCCTCGCGCACTGAGAGGAGATAACGGGATCCCGACCAGTTAAGCCCATATACGTTCGTCAATCGACTGATACTCGCCAACGTATCGATTACCTCTACGACGACGAGCCACTGAGGCAGCGACGGTGCATCGAGCAATATGACGTTGTCACTCCATCAGTGGTCGGTACTATTATGCTCAAGTGCATATTCAATGTTTTAATATATGCAAGTTGTGTTGCTCTTGAGCATAGTGCAAGCGCCATCGAAGCGATGGAACACACCTATGATTACTTTCGCATATTCACTGCTCCGCGCACTACGCTTAATAACACTCACCATCTCCAATATGCACAATTGCTATACCGTAAGCATCTTTGCGTGACAAAGTATTCTGTCTTTACGCATGACGTCGAAATTCTTTCCAAACAAAAATCTCTAAATTCGTCAGCTCTAAATTCTTTGACGGACGTACGCGATTGTAAGAACAAGCAGCATGACTTTGACGAGTCGTTGAAAGCAAGCTTATCGACAAAAGGACGACTCTGCTGCACAATACTGTCACATGAAACTGTCATGGAGAAAGGACGCACTAGCGATAGTAGTTGGTAGGCGTTTCACCCAGGGAAAGGCATTGAAGAAAAAGTAGAACTCAGCTAGAACAAGATAAAACGTTTTTTGATGGCCTGTGAAAGACAGTTGTCGCATTCTCTGCCATAGAATATGCGTACGTGTGCGCAATGGTCCGATTCTGTAAAACGTTTTTCGTGCTCAACGCGTTCTTACAGATCATCCCTACTTCGAGATAGACCTACGTAGTATAGTTACTATAAAATACGCGTGCACTCTCCAACTTTACGAGGACGCGTAATCCCACTCGATCGTTTACTTGACGTCTTCGTCACTGAAGTATACACACGTATAACATAGGATTAGCGGTAGAGTGATTGGCTTTTTAAGCGCGACTTTAAACATACAAGCATCCGCATACGTGTATCTCTTTCTTCTTTTTATACGTTTCACTACACAGACCGACTGTTCTGTTATCGATAAAATAACCGCAAATTTTTATTTCTTTCTATCTCACACAGAACCGAAGATAATGTAATTCCACTGTAAAAATAATGTAAAAAAAATATTCAGTTAACGCGCTTATTGACGTTGCACCGATAACTATAATAATGAAACATCATTATTGAAGTTATATACAGGATATTCATATATCTGTATACGTACTACACTGGATCCCACTTGGAGTCTCATCTCGAGACACAAGTCCTCGAAGGACGAAAATAATTGAGACGTGAGATGAGAAGGGAAAGGGACTCGAGAAAGAGAGATAGGGCAAAAAATCATGAAAAAAAGAGGGGTAGAAATTTCCTTTCGGTGGTAAGGGAATGACGTCACGCAGTACTTCACGCAATCATATCCTTTTTTTTATTCTCACTCATCCTCCCTCCTAGGAACCCTCAAACCTTCCTTTACCTACTGTTATTCCCACAGGCGGAGTCTTGACACCCCAGTATATACCCCACGGGCTTTCTGAATGCAGTCAACGCACTGCACTCGCTCTGCATGCGTGCAGCGCAGCCCTAGAAACATCAGCAGCAGCAGGAGCATGTTCTTTAGCAAATCAGAACGTTGCACACTCTGGCAGACTTCCCTTCAGCATGCGAGTGCGAAAGAAGGGAACGATCGAAATAAAAGATTCGTCCAACCCTTGGTATGAAATTCATACGCACTTCGCACCTCGGTATATAGTATACAGTATATCACAGACATATATGTAGATACGTATAGTATATAAAGAGTATAGTAAAGACGAGAAAGGCGTCAAAGTGCGTTTCACCCCTTTTTCCGGAAGAGGCGAGTGCTGCTGGGGAATAGAAGAGATGCACATCATCCGTTATGGCTGTGCATTCTCAGAACGCGTAATCGAACATCTTGCCTCTTCTCGTCACCGTTATCTCGAGTACAGTGATGTATCACTCGTTTTCTTCGATTTTGGTTGTATACTTGTACGCACCCTGTTCGACCATTCATGGTAAAAAAAAACTCGTAGGTGGATGTTTGGAATATTTAAACAAAAAAAAATAACAAATATATTCCAAGTTTGGTGGATATTCGTTTTATAATTTATTTAAAGAGGTTCGTTATTTATTGTAATTTATGTTAAGCCCGTGAGTGTAGGTCGCTATTACCGAGGGAATATAAGGATGTGGTAGCTAGGAATATCCCGGGTACAGAAGGGACAGAAGGGAAAGGCATCACAGCTCTGCTGACCGATATAAACTGGCATCGTATAATATACGAAAATTTTAAGTGCGTGCCGCAGGTAGGGCAGTAAGGCTCACGACACCAACCAGTTTCAAACGCCAACTCCCAAATCCTCGTAATCCCCTTGACGAGCGGAGCAAAAGCCTGCTACAAGCCCTTTTCCGTTTCTTCTCTCAACGTCAGCAGACGGAGAGCTCAGGGAATATATTTCCGGTTCGAGACACCAACGAATAAGAGTCTAGAGACGGAATTGTAAAAGTGGAAAAACGGTACAAAAGGTATAAAGGTGGCAGTAAACTCGTTAAACACTTGGGACCGAATTAGTATGTCGTTGTACTGTACACAGTCGGGATAGAAAGAAAAGTTGCAAGGCGAAGAAACGGACCATTTTATTTCATTTTCTTTTTTTTTTTGCCTTTTTTCTTATTCTCGATTCTTTGCCACTGCTTATATCTCCTGTAACAAACGAATTCACATTCCGACAGCAGCATCTTCCGTTGCGAATTTCCTCCACTACTCGTGGGCGAGCAACGAAAGAGTGAAATAGTTTTAGAGACCGATCGGAAGAGGAAAAAATTAACCGTTCTGTTATATTCCGCACGATTCTCGGCAGTGGAGGCGGAAGAAAGAGGATTGAATAAGTATCTACGCGCCCAGCAGCCCACCAACCACCGCTGTATAAAACGGTAGCTCACTCTCGCGCTCTCTGCGATCGAGGACGCAGCCAAGAAATAGAAAAAGAATAAAAACAAGTTGAAGAAGACCATAAAACTGAGGGCCAGTAGTGAAACACCATCGGCAGGCCAACATCGAAGATAGACGTGAGCTCCAGTTCAACCTACAAACCGACGCATTTCACGGTCGAACAAATTGCATCAGGTATACACGCGAGCTAGTAAGCTATTGAGTATCCCATAGTATTCCACGAGGTGAGAACAATACGCGATCGTTTGTGATAGTAGCGAATTGCCTCGAGAATATCCAGAATTCTATTTCGAAACATTTTTCATCTGTTTCTCGTGTTACGTTTTTATGTTTCTCTGCTAATGATACGGAGGATCTATTGAGTTGTCGATTTGATAAGATGCACTGATACACTTGCAGAATGTTTGTAGTAAAAATTGCAATGTTGTAACTGAAAACTTATACGGTGAGGATAGGCAATTTTGTTAGTCAAGACACAAAGGTCACGCATCGAATAATTTTCTGTCGCTATACACGAAGAGAAATTTCTAGTAAGAGTTACCCTGCTATTTAGGAATTGAGACAAAAATCCGCCACTCGAAGTAATT
>JABMBT010094664.1:0-10489 GCA_018906895.1 Odontocolon sp. PSUC_FEM 10030002
ATTTCGTTAACAAAATCAATTTTATAGGAAATTGCTAAAAGGATATTTTGCAGAAATACTGGTCTTGGGTTCAAATTTGTAGTCGTTACTAATCCTGGATTTACCGACGATTCTATCCCAGTCGCTAAAATCTCTACCTCAAAAAAGGACGTTATGAAGATATTTAATTATTTTTCCATCGAAGCAAATTCGTCGAGACGAAACGGTCGTTGCTCTCTTCAATTACTTATAGAATTTTTACTTCCTTCGTTTTCCACAGCCGGTGAACGATCGAAATGGACTTGCTGGTGGAGAGTCAGTTCGTTGGAGAAGAAACAATTACCGGAGGTGCACGTCTACCTCAACCAACGGAATACGATACAGAAGCCACGAAGTAGTGATAGACTGTAAGAGAAGCGATGGTGGCTTCGAAGCGGGGAAACGAGAAGACTGAACCTCTGGTTGGTAGTTTCGATTTCCTGGGCTCGAAAATTCCAAAACTCACCGAAACTCTAGTCGGCCTGGAGGATGGTTAGAGCTAGTTTATTTTTTAATTCGGGCCTTCGCCCCCATCCTTTTAGCTCATCCGCCTTTTTGGAGCTGACTCAACCAACGGGCTTTAATAAAAGCGTTGAAGCAAATAGGGAAAGGAAAAATGGGAATGAAGAAAAACCATAGGAAATGGGACACCGTACGTTCAGCCGGTGTTTTTAATTAATGCATAACCGGGTCTATGCAGGGAAAATAGAATCTGTGCTCGAATTATCTCGGTAGTTTTTATTCCTGCACCAATGGTGAGAGGGGGTAGTCACACCTGACTCGGTTGCTTTAATTCATACTGTGTGTACTGTGTCATTACTATGTACACAAAGAATCCTAATGATTATCAAGTTCTGATGCTATAATGTGATTATCATAAATACGATACAGTTATGATGACATGGACACGCGGTAATAATCGTAATGACAAACGACTGTTGCAGTAATGATATGATATGGTTACGCATTAACGGTAACGAGGAGAATGGAACAGAGTGCAGAAAAAAGAAAAAGGCAGATGAACAAGAGAAAATAAAAGAAGGCGTAACCTAACCACGGTAACGAAGCTGAAAAAAAGAAGCTCACTGAAGCCTTCGTTAAGCTCTGTCTTTACTCCTGGTGTGGCACTCAAGAACTCCAAGACTTACCAGCGCCAAACGACGAGGGATGATTCCAGTAGCGTGGCGGCGGTTAATTTCACGCCTCGACCGTTCATCTTTTCCATCTGTGCAAAACGTCAGACGTGCCCGTGATCAAAATCCGAGTTTCAGAACACCTTTTGTGAAATTCATCGCCATTTATATTGGGGACATTTATATTGGCAACATTTCGCAAATAAGGAAGAAATACAAAGCTATAGTTGTCAACAAAAGCCAATAACGTAGCAGACAACTAGGTGAACGATCAAGCAGTGAACATTCTCGATGTAAGGACGATCTAGGGAAGAGAACAAGCGAATGGATGAAACTTTCAAACCTAATTACACGAATCTCATGCATATTTGAATATTCTCCCAGCATTATAATAAATCCTAGACGGCGTTAGGTAAGGAAAAGATTTCTACAACCAATGAGTAATTATCATGCGCGTGAATGTGAGTTGAAATAGACATGAATTCGTTCAAGTATTCATGGAATACAAAATAAAACAGTGCTCAAAATTACGAATGAAATGGTATACCGAGTTCCACCTTTCAATTTGATGGACCCATCACAACTGAGTAGAAACTGCCGAGATAACAAATTAGCCAGACAAATTGAAAACTAGTTGCAAAATTACCGCAATTTGAAGGTGAAAACTTTATTCGCTTTTACGCTTATGAACAATCAGTTGGTGAAATGCTTGCCAAGTAGAAACAGTCCGGTACAGCGGTTGTTATGACTGCAGCATACGTGGAATAATGAAAGGGGATAGACATATGTATGTTCATTAAATGTCATACTGCACCCAGCTGCGGTTTATAGGTATCAGAGAGTGTATTACCGTGAGATGGTTTCGCAGCTAAATGAAGAAATGCGGTTCTACATACTGAACATAATTGTGCGAGGCTTATAGTTGGGAAAAAAACTAGGGGCATATGAGGAATTTCACAGCTTTTTCCAGATCTGCGACATACGGTCACTCTCGACTAGAAAATTTGTTGGGACAATAGTATCAGTGAAGTAGAGCTTATTTTGGAATTCTGAAATGACGCAGCAACCATGCGCTGTTACCCAAAGCTTTGGACTATCCTGGACCACAACCGTAAACGCTTATCTCTAGGAGAAAGATGTTCGAAGTATGTAACCTGGATATGAAACAGGAATGAGAGGCGCACTGATGTGTTCCAGGTTCACATTAATGGTGCAGCGGTTATTCCGCACCTCTGTAGTAGCATTCTCTTCCTGTATACAACTTCCTGGCTAAGTCCGTTTTAGGTAGAACTAGAGAACCATCCATAAGGAAGAGAAGAAGACTGCTAGGATTCCAACAGCATCCCTGAAACATCTTTTCGTGTCGCGTTGCCAACACCTCAGCCGTCGGCGTTCAACATATTTTATGAGGAACCATTTCACCGTATATTCCCTCGCATCGCATAGTGTTACAGTGTCGGTAGTGTAGTAATGTAATAGTAATATCACACACACAAACTAGTCACTATATAATTCTAGGACGAACACTATTGCTACTGCCAGCATGCAGCTACGTGCACGCCGGCGTATCCGGAATTTTACGAGCCTATTACGAGTTCCGTTAACGGGACGATTGCGCAGAGATAGAGAGAAGGTAGCAGATATATACAAACCAGCAGAAGGAGAATGAGGACGAAGCTCGTTACAACCGCAGCGAGTGCAGCGACGACAATCAGGATGACGAGGACGAGGATGACGACGGAGACCAAGGTGAAACTATACTCTCCAGTGACACAATATGGTCACAGGTTTGAGGATATAACAGTTAGGACATTGATTTGGACCGTGTTGTATACTCTGTAGTTAATTGGGAAGAACGGCACACCTGACCTGCAGCAAAATTTGACAGTAGTAAAAATTGTATGGTAAACCAAAAATAGGATATTGGCAAAAATATTTATTTCGTACATTAAAATAAAATAGCAGGCATCATGTTTTTCATGGTGAACAGTAAAACTCGGAGTTGAGTGTTAAGTTGGTATACTTGATTTTTCAATTAAAATAAATTAGATTTATATGAGTTCACCAACGTGAACATCACGTGGACAGTCATTTTAGGTACAAAACGTAGAAAGACGAGAGGCTGCATTAAGAAATTTTCCACATTGGAGGAGCTACAGTTATAAGATGGGAACTCGGAAGACCCAGTTGGAGAAGCTCTTCTCTGTAAGAATGAAGAGTTCCGGGGTTGGAGGTGAGGATAAAAGTGGTTCTTGGGGTCAAACAGTTTGGAAGAGATTCTTCGGCAAGATGTTCGTACCCGGTCGACCAACACTAGGACGATGACAATGTCGTTTTTCTACTGCCATCCTGTTCCCAACGCCGTAGTGAAAATTTAATCCGTACTTTTCGTAAGTTGGTGACCTTTTTACACTATAATACTTATCATGGCGCGAGAAGGTCAAGCCGTATACAAGAAATTACCACGGCGACACAAAGTCTTTTCCTCTCAGCTTTAACATTTCAGCTTCACAAGTTTTACGAAACCCCCTCTGTGTTGGCATATACCTTTAAAGCCTTCTTTCCTTAAGTTCTTGTTTCGCTGAGCGACCCTTGGCAGGCGGGTAATTGTGCTAGTTTCGATGCAATCCATTTCCGGTTGCTTGCCTGTAGAAACCGTAAATCGATGTTTCAATATGATCAAACAGCCTAGATGTACATTTTCCTTGCGTAATTTTTTATAATTCTGACATGACTATTAATGTCATGTAGTTGCATTAAAATAAAATTCAACATTCCAATGTTACAAACATTGGTTACAAATATTTTGTTATGAAAAGACGAGATTTTTTATAGCAGCTCCGAAACTTGCAACAATTGAAACCAAACTGCCTACGTCGTCAAATTTTGTAAAATGTATGATTACCGTCACTAGCGGATAGAAATAAAAGGTATAGAAAACCTAAGAAAGAACTTTGAAACTGGACGTTCGAGCAGTTTACTGCAGAGCAATTTCCAAAAGAAATCGTTTCTGTGGAAAGCAGAAACCACTCCGTGTATTGTAGACTGTAACGAAATACAAGGTAAAACAGCTAAAAGGGGAGTTGGAGAGAAGGGTGAGAGAAACGTTGCTTTCTCGAAACTGGACCGAAAGCCCGTTTAACGAGGTCCTCTTGATGTTACCGAGTGTAGAGGTATGTAGGGTGGTTGGGTACCGAGAGAAATCGAGTGTTAGAGAACTTGGTTACACTGCTGCTATTTACTACTGCAAAGGCTAGGCGATTCAATGGTCAGTAACACGAAAATGGCAAACCATTTCGAACGTTCACCCGCATGAATAGTTTCTCTAGTACCTTTGCCTCCGGGTGAATCTGTACGTACTATACTCCAGTGTATCGTGTAATGGGCATGTCAACTCGCTCTGTACGTACGGCGAACAAACAATGCTATGTCGTCGCGGAACTAACTTGCTTATGTTATGTGGATAGAGGTTGGAGAACTCGGGGAGAGAGCGGACGACGGGCAGTTGTCGCGAATCTAATGTGGTGTGTTATCGGTGGAGTGGCTGGAGGGCTACTGGTCAGTTCGCCTTTATCCTTTTGCCTTGAATCTTTTGTGCTTCTGCGGTCCGGCACAAATTGCACGACAGTTTAAATTCATCAGGCAAGTTTAACAAAGTGACAAGTGGCAAATACAGTTTGTCGGTTTGTCGTATATTTTAGAGTAGCTACATGTTTTGGGAGACAGAGCAACGTACCAGGATAAAGATTTAATTACGATAAGGATGATAAAGATTAAATCCTGAGTGTCGATGATATTTATGGTTACGAATTTGGGAAAAACGAAATAATATGGAGGGGAAGAGTGGTGACCCAGTTGACGAAGTTTTTTGTTGAATTTTCAGTCGTATCTCGAAAAATTGGACTGACTGTGATAACCGGTGAAACTCAAGACACGAGGGAAACCTATCTAGGATACCATGGTTTGTATATACTTTGGTATAACTATAGATGGAATATAACGGATTCAGTGTATCCAGAAGGAGGAGTACCAGGAGCACGGAGGTGAATCACGATCCAGAACACGTAGCCAAACGTATATATAGGCGTGTTCACATGGTATAACTCGGTTCGGTGTATGTATTGGTTGCAGACGGGCTGCTGCCATGAGCGAAATAGCTGCAGGATCAGCGAGAAAAAGGAAGAAATATAGAAAGAAAATGAGAAAGATAGAACAACGATGCAGGGTAAAGGAATGCGCTGGAAGATCGTATGTGGAACCAGCCGGCGGCTGATTCTAGATTCAAAGAAGCGATCCTACGAAAAAAGACTGAAATCCTGGCAGCTAAACAAAACGTTATAACGCGATACGTGGCGTTGGACCAAGAGTACCGTTGTCTGGATTTACTCTGAACGACCTGCAAAGCGAAGAGCAACAACAGGACAGACGACCGTAGAAGTATGGATACCTTCAACTTTCAAAGCTGAACGTCTCTCGTTTGGCTTGATATATTTTTACTACCTATATATGTCAACGTCGTGCAATGTGCACGAATGAGCATTGTACACAGCGCACACAGAGATTGGTCCACGCAAAAGAATAAGCACAACCGTGTATAAGAGTGAAAGAGGAAAGACGAGCAAAACCCCCCAACGTTTCTGTGTACTCTGACAATATTCCTAATGCGCTTACAAACGTTTTGTGGATTTCAAAGTAACCAGAGGTGCTTGCTGTATATGTATAAATAGTTCTTTTTCGTTTGATTCTCGACGTTTTAAACTATAATATGTAATTGCAGGAAGAAATGACGATATTTTGAGAAATGTAGAAGGTAACACAATATTTTTAAATTCAACATTGCACTGAGGTTGGATATATAATGTATTGCATATATGCAACACATTTTTGCAAGGGTTTAAACAGTGTTTATAGCGTTATTTCGGAAATATTATTATTTTTCAGATCAATTGCATTAAATATTGATTTATTTGAATATAATTCTATCTCCTGATAATTTTCTTCCTTTTTTCCTTTTCTACACTTTTTCCGAATCCGGATAAAGTAAAAGTCTCATCTGAATGAACGACGAAGACGAAGCGAAATAGGATGCGATCCTGTGGGTATACTTTCGCTCACCAACGTCGATACAGCTAAAGCCACACGACCGAGAAGCCAAGGGCGTAGATTTTTCCTCTTTTCTACTCCACCATTGCCTACGTAAAATCCTCAAATCTCGGATATCCTGCGTGACGAAATTGAAATTGAACGGCTCTCTCCATGTGTCCTCGGTGGTTGGGATTCTACAACCTCGCGTTTGCACATTCGATTCCTCCAGCCTTCAGCTTATGGATAAAATAAAACGAATTCACATCAACTCATTCTCGTGAGACCCGGAGTCGTTTCATACAGATACAGCCATGGTTTGAAAATTACCACCAGAAATCAAGCTTCATCTCACACTTCTTCTCGACAAAAGCTTTTCGCCACATTTAGGCAACATACGTCACATTTGCACTTTTTATCTGGCCATCTTATCACGTTTATCATTCGGGATGGTCAAATGTGGGTCAAATATAAATCAATCGGGTGTCACGTTAAAGTTATTGCTTGTACGAGATAACTCATGTAAACATATCGAGGGATTCAGTCGAGATTAAACAGAATTACAGCATCCCCGACAAATGATCGGACGTTCTATCTTACTGAGATAAATAGAGAGTGTTTATACGAAGAGAGAACCTTCGGATTATTGTAGTTCACTATATATAGTACATCTACTACTCTATTCTATATCATGTTTAGCCACAATGATGCATGAAAGCTATAAATAAACTGTTTACTTGTACATCCTCCATCAACATCCTTAGATTAATTTCAAGTATCCTTATTTATCAAACTACGAAATTTCCCTCGATCTCTCTGCGGCGCTGTTTCCCTATCCGTAATAACTCGCTCAAGTACATTGGATTACTCGAGCTTAGACGAATAATTTACAAAGCACGGAACTCTGTGACTTGATGGAAATTCGAAATTAATCCACGAAAGGAACTATTTTGAGAAATTACACGATTCAGTCATACGATTCTGCTCTGCAGTCAAATTTCGCAAATGTCAAGTACATTAAGAAGGATTATTCAGACGTATTTTTTTTATTTAAAACCATTTTTCTCTTTAAATTTTCAACTTAAACCCGTAACCTAAATTAACCTAAATTAAAGTCTGCCAGAATTAGAACAGGTATTCTTTTTAATAACTATTTTAATAACTAATCATAAAAAAAGGAGTCTCTGTTATCACGAAATCTAAACCCGACATTTATTGTTATGGAGAAAATTCACGTTACACGTTATCCGTGTTTATTACTATATATACAATATGTAACAAACCGTACACACAGAATATAGTAAAGGGTAGCAGATGCCCTTCTGTACGAAATATATCCTATCTCGGTCTCCTCTGGTTTGCACTTTCATCTCCACCCTTCAAGCTGTACAACGGTGTAGTGAAACACAGTTAGTATGTAAGCAGTTAGACCCTGCATGACTCGCTCTCTTCCCTTGGCATCCGGATATACGACTCGACTGCCCTTAGCCAAAGGAGACGCTGAATAATTATACTGCACCTCGCTGAGAGAAACTACCGAAAACCCTGTGCGTGTCCCTCTTTGCGAGCTAACACTTTTCATTGGCGACAGCCTCTGTTACGGTTACACTACAAAGTCCATCCCCTCCAGGGTTAAGTCCACAAGAACTTTACTTTACCAAGCTGCAGTATGAGCAGCAACCGTTGCAACATTGCATGCGACGGAATGTGTAATTTTCTTCTTTCAAAGCTTTTAAAGGTTCTCGCTGTTGGTTTTATTTTTCTATTAACTTAAAATTGGACATTTATGTATATATAAAAATATACAAAAATTGTCACTCATGCGCCGAAATTTTCTTAGTAGTCAAAATCTGATATTTTAAATTTCAATATTCCAAATAATGAAATAATGAATATTATTACCAGAAATCTTGAAATATGTGTATTTACAAATTGTGAAAATTTCACAAATCTTTTTTCCCCGGTTCAATTAAATGCTAGAGGTCTTTCAATATTTTTGGTGGTCGTCTTTTATTGTATACTAGAAGATATGAGAGTGACAAAAAAATCGAAATTTAAGTGCGATAAAGTCTGCTGATAATTGATGGTTCAGCTCATATATATAATTTTGTATAAACTTTTTCATATGTTTTGACTTTGCCAAATTTGTAGAAAATTGATGTAACTTTGGAAGTTCATGCGTGAAGGGAATATTCGTGAAGCAGAGACAAGCGAGAGTTTTGAAACAAGGGTGGATCACGCGAGTGCAAACTGAGAGCTGGTGACGTTTAATAACCAAGTGTAAACTCTGGATGAGATCGAAGCCAATGAACAAAGCTTTGGTGTTTCTATGCATTCATCCAGTTGCCTGGAAATCTGTCGAGTATCGAGGCCGCGTGAACACCGTACCATTCGTAATTAACAGTCCGCTGACGTTTTCGCACTCCCGAAGGCGAGTAGCCGTGAGTTTCTCCTCGTTCCCGGTTTTGCGAAAGGATGTTCATTAAAAAAATTTCATTTCATTCCATTCTGCGATGCTCGATCTCGTTCTCCCATCCATTTTCATTGCACCTCCTACATCGCCCAACCAGGAAGCCACCCCCTCGATTCACCGCACCCCCCCGCCGTTCGACCGACCACTTCAACCCCCGTCTCATGCACTTTGTCGCTACTGTCACTTTCTCATTTATTATTCTACAAATCCCATAACGAGATACGAAATTACGTCGACCATAGAACCACACAACAGAAAAATAGCAAATTCATTTATACCTTTGCGGATTACCGAGTTTTCATATTTTTTAAATAATAAAATTGTTTCGAGATTGTTAAATATATGGTTTTAAAATGTTCACTCTTTAATTGAATTTAGAGGAGAACGGATAAATGCCGATAACCTCAGCAAAAACTCATTTGTTTCTCTTGGAAATAAGCTTTTTTTTAATGAGCTGATTACGTTTAAGAGAATCTTGATGTGTTTATTATAGTGCTGTATTTCTATTATTATACTCTCCTTTATAGTAAAATGCACAGAAAATTTAGCATACATTACGAGAAACGTGAAAAAAATACAGATTTTCAATATTTGTCAATCATCTTTTTGGATTTTGGGAAAATCTCTGCGATATTCGTAATCTGTAGAAAGTTTCCGATCAGAATTGATCGGATCGATCTTGATATTCTATGAAACTTGGAAAAACAAATTCACTCTGAGACTCTCGAAATTTCCAAGTTCCGCAGAAGGGTCAAATTCTTTTTTTCGACTTTGCTCGAATATTAAGCTCTTGTTTAATCGGAAATGTTGAACAGATCGAAAAACGACGAAACAGTTGTAAAATCCCATCTGAAAGACCGAACGGAAATTTTGATTTTTTCCAAAAGGAAATTAAATTTTAGATAGGTACATATTGCGAATTTGGGTCTCCTCGTTCTATTTAAACCCATTGCTATTGCAAAATTAATGCAATTACTTCCAAAACATTATCTGCGTCTATATTTGTTCCACTTCGAGATTAGAATGTTTCACACTCCTCACTCTAATTAAGGGAGTTTCATCGATAGTTCCACAGTAACATCACGAGATGAAACATAGATCTCTCGATGTCGATCATTTCGGTTCATTTTGTAGCGTTGCTTTCATTCGAGCTTTTGAACTAGACGCTGGATCCGTTTGACAGAGTGAAAGAGAGAGACACCCGTTGGATGTGCCCTCGCAATAGGGTTTTAGAGGGAGCAAAGTGGCGGGGTGGCGAAGTTCGTTACCGAACCCATTGTGAACTGGTTCAGTTAGCCAAAGCTCTGGCGTGATCAAAAGCTCATCGGTCAACGACTGGGTTCGGTCGTCAAGTGTCGCGAACTTCCGGCTTGTCGATGCGTATTAGATACCCGCAGGTGATACTGTGAAAGCGTGGTCATCAGCCTTGAACGCCACCTTGCTATTTGACTATTGAGGAAATTGGCTCCGTCATTTCGACAGGAACTCCGACTTATCATTATTGAACGCTCAAATGAATTAACGAACGAACGAACGAGGGAGGAAATGAGAAGATTTAAAGTGATTTAAATTAGAACTCTTTTTTTCTTGTAATTACACTTTTTTTTATTTCATGAGTTTAGGCAGAAATTCTATATATAGGGACTTCCAGAAGTTGCTTTAATAAATTTCCTGTATCCTTCACATTTTTCCATTTGGTACTATAAGGACATTCGTATTCATTTCTTGCTCTCAAAACTGTGTATTATTATAAATTTTGAGTCACCAATTGTTATTACTAAAA
>JABMBT010094775.1:0-10484 GCA_018906895.1 Odontocolon sp. PSUC_FEM 10030002
AATAAATCTTTAAAAAAATTGGAAAACAAATTCCAACTTGAAACAACAAAAAACCGTGATTGCAATTCTCGATGTCACAGAAGTGTAACATACAAATGTCATCCACATTTACTGCGTAGAAGCCGAGATACATAATTTATATTTTATATGAGAAGTATATCTATATAGTAACAATTTTCGTTTTTTTACTGTAACTATATGAGGAACGCAACGGTGAATCGCTTAACAATTTTGTAGACAATAAGATTATACACGTTTTAACATCACACGAAAATGTTAAATCCGTAACTTGGATTTGACCCAATAATCGAACCTCCTTAATGTACTCAACCTGAAGGAAAAAGACAATGAGCTTGCAAGTGTGTGAAAATTGACTACCACAAAAAGGATAGTAAACAACACACGTGATTTTTTACAACAATGGTATTTACATTCACATTATATATCTATATCTACACTACACATACATAGGCATATAGGAAAAAAGCAAAATATAAATTTGTCCGTCCAAAAAGAATGTTGCGAAAAATGTTGCATGTAAAAAATACTTGCCGATATTGAAATTTTTATTTTACGCTAAAAAACGCCATATTACTTTATAACGTATTATTTTCCGCAAGATCATTGTTGGAAGGACAAAATTACACCGAGGCACAGTAATATGTGCAATTTTCTTTTCCCCGCTTTTCTCCGTATAGTATACATATAGTTACTTTTTTAAAGACTTGGCGTCGAGACGCTACCACGTCTTTTGACTCCGTGTCCATACCTTTTATACGTCATTTATATATTCAAAGATAGCCTCACAACGAACATCAAGTCGCAATTTAGACTCGGCAGTGGGTCTAAATATCGACGAGGGATAATCTCAATACTACATCGCATAATAGGTACCTATACTCCTATTGGAGAGAGCGTGTCCGTTTCAATACATTTGTAATGACATCTATATGTACTTAGCGAGGTAGTATGTGCATACATAGAGACGGATGCTGGGCCGGTAATTGCCGGGAGGACCGTGGTCCAGATGCTCCCCAATCAGCGGTTGTCCCGATCCGGAGGAGGCGAGATGACCATGTGATGCATACGTGCGTACTACGTGCGTGCACGAGTCCTGCTATCGGTTCGGCTGGCTCTACCACGGTCGGTGTTCCTCCTCGCTCTGGCTCCGAGGTTCGGTCTACACGCTCGATTCAGAGAGCCACGAACGCGTTGAGAACGCCCGGTTAGTGCCTGACCATACGCATGGCAGCACCGTTTAATTGGCACTGGACACAATGGATTATGGAATGGTACAGTGCACGGACCCCGGGGCTTTGCTATCCGCCCCGACCGCTCCACGTCAGAACCATTTCACTCGTTTATCCGTGTACCGATAGAGTCCAGTGGCAATGATTGCAAGCGAATCGTGACTCTGACTCGAAGCCCCTCTACGAGCTCCAAAACACGTTCGAATGTAGATCCGCATCTCTCTAACACGATCAGCGAGATACCTGCACACAATTCGGCTGTTCCTACAACCTCGATCTCTGATCGGTTCAACAAATTCGACCACTGACTCCTCGGATCATTCGACCATCTTCAGCGACGACGTTTAACGCTTCCGCAATTTCTGGAGTATGCAATTATCTTCATAAATATCTATAGATATGCACTATGAAATTCTTCGGTTATCGATGTCGCTGTAAGAAATCTTACAAAATTATTCCAATTATGCCTAGAGACTGAAACGTATTCAATTATCGGTTCTACAGACGGAACAATTTTCATTCAATTGAGAAATCACGCACTCCAGAAAGCATCTTTATCTTTCGCGATCACTGGGCCCATTTTCTTTTCTTTTTCTTTTCATTCTCCGGTGCCTATCCATTGCAGAGATCGTTCTCGCAGCCACTCAATTCCTTTCCCCCGCATTAAACCATCGAAAGGCAGTAACCGTCTTAAATTTATCGCTCGCTATTCCCTTTCTCGTCCTTCCACCGGAATCGCGATTCCTCCGTGCGAGAATTCCTGACAAGGTGTGGGGAGGCTGGAGGATGGGCGCGAAATAAAATGAGAAGAAGGAAGAAAATGAAGAAAACGAACAAGTGGAAAAAAGAGACGGAAAAAACGGGCAAAGTAGAGGAATAATAAAAATGGACAGTTGCAGTTAAGCCACGGTAGACTGACCCACGACAATCGTGGCGTCGAGGCTCCTATATTTTTGAGAGTCTCGTTACACGATTCTTCAGATACTTCGGCCCTTTCTCTCTATTTCTCTTATTCCTCACCGCCGCACCCTCCTCACTTACTTCAGGATTCCCTTGGATCGGCTATAAAACTTGTCCCTTTCCTGTCTACGACGTGCCTCGATCGTGGTCGTTTCCTCGTTACCGTCGAAGCGACGAGAAGACCCAGCGATATATCCTGAAGAAGAATATCCGGATAATGTATTGTGGTCGTAGCAATTTAGTCTCATTAATTTCAACGATCATTTCTTACTGAACTCTCGGACGACTCAACAACAAAATTATATATTTATCGTCTAATTAATCTTCAATGCGTATCCGTTTATTCTGAAATTAATCACAACACAAGTTGCATACCACTATATTTATTTCGAACCGGCGATTCTCTTCACCAGAAAAGAATGCATGAATGACAATAAAGAATAAAAAAAGGGAAGAAAATAGAAATGGAACCGGAGAAGTCGCGACGATACTCTCCCTCCTCGTTTTGGGGCAAGACATAATTTAGCCTGTCCTTAGCCGGCCAGAGGGCGTCCCATAACTCGAGCAACACAGTGCTCGATCCATCCTGAGACCTCCGGAGCATCCACCTCGCTTATTCCTCCTCATTCGCCCTTTCTGAACCTCGACAAAGCTTCCTCACTCTTCCTTCCTTTATCTATCTCTCTATCTCACCCTGGCAATATCGTACGGTCAAAATACGCCGGACAATGCGCCGCATTCAATGCTACAAACGTGCTCCTGTCACACTATACAGTTATGTTCTATGTATGTAGAGGTCGCCTTGAGCGCAGAAACGGTTCACGCTGAGTTCGACGACTCACTCCTCACTTTCACTCCCTTTTCGTCCTTTATATCGTTATATCGTTCCTCCACCCCATGCAACCTCTCACTCACGCATCCCCCTATATATTCTCGGGTGTGGGACAGTCATGTGTCATTTAACTGAAATACCTCCGATGCGACGAACTGATTTACAACCTGAATACACGCATTCATGGAGATGTCTGTAAACTACGAAATACAGACACTCTGGAGTAGTAGCTGTATTTTACGTATTCATATTCAATACAGTCCTTCGCGTACATGGGGAAGAATCTCTAACAAAAATTACCCTGCTATTTGGCAATCGAGGTACAAAACCTGCCTTTTGAAATAATTCCAAAAAAGTCATGAAAATTTGATCATGCTCTCAAACTAAAATTACTTGAAATCAAGAAAATTTACTTGAGAGTACAGTAAAATTTCTATGCCTTTTTTGGGAATTATTTTGGAAGACGTGTTTTGCGTCTCCATTACTAAATAGCAGAGTAATCTTCATTAGAAATTTCTCTCCGTGTACTCAAACTTTATTGATCCGATTAAAATTTAGTTGGGTTAAATAATTTTTTAGTAATTCAATTTCATTGACAACTCATGACTTTGTTTTTTCAGTGTAACTCTCTTTTTTCCAACATGACTCAGTACAACGATTGCCAATGCCTGGTGGGTGCCAATAATTCGACCACTTGTCCTTTGCGTTCTGGAATCGCATATCGTACTTGTAATTGCGATACACACAAAACACGCGATATACAAGGGCGAATCGGCATGCTGGGTTGTCTTCCACGACTCTTTTCTACCCTTCGTGCAGTCCGGCGCTCATGAACAACCTCCTACATGTAAGCCCAGTTCATATTCAACCATTCCTATATATAATATTCTGTATTTGCTGTATGTTTATAGTTCTATGTCCAGATTCAGCATAGCGAACGATGTTGCCCAAGCAGGACTGAGTGAAATTCCCTGCCCCTGTTCGAATGACTATATACTAAGAGTTACGAAGAGTTGTGGCCATCGCGTGGCGAATTTATTTATCACCGCACAGCGAATAGCGTCGTCCATATCCACCCCCTGCACTGCTCTTTTCAACAAACTGTGAATGTACGTATCTACACTTGTTTCTCTTTACATAATGGGATTTCTCCGTGCGTGAAAAATTGCATAGTGTTATTGTTATACACTTCATTGTACTACATACATATATTATCACTTCTGCGAGAAATCGAAAGTGTTGTAGAGTACAAAGTTAACCCTCCAGTGATGGCATATTTGTCAAAAATATTTCTAAGTCTGATTCAACAAAATATTACTGACACAAGTGAGGGATTTAATTTTTCTCACGTTTTTGGGAATTGCTGAGATTCAAAAATCTGTGATGTTCAATTTTTTTTGTTTATACGCTGCGAAATTCCTTTGAGAAAACAGTTTATTTGTAATACAGAAGAATTAATATTCCAAAGTAAGTAATCAATGTACCGAAATTTCGAAAGCGCAACTTGATGTATCGCATTCAATTAGCTACGAATTACCTCCAACTTGATAGCCCGGGGTTGTTTGCTCTCCGGCCACTATATATTCGACTAACGGTTTGAGGGATTGATAGAGATAGAAGAGCTATGTGTATCAAACTTGAATATACACAACAGCTTGATGTGTCTACATATGTATATTCTGTGCAGGATGTATGTAGACGGTATATCGGATGGATAATGTACCTCAGTGTCAACACTGGTGAGCCGATCAGTAATCAGGCTACCGTGGCTAACGTTACTTGCCGCCATTGTATGCTTGTTTCTGTACAAGTGTGTATTCACGTGTATGTGAAATTGCCAGTTTCAGAATAGACCCAACAGAAGGAGAACCGATGTACATACAGAATCACGAGTGTTTGTCAGAATACTTTGGGCATTCTTGCTTGACGACTCTCGCTGGCATTTCGCCTCTACCGCTCATGTCTATTACTGTGCAATCTATATGAGAGTAAAATTTGCAACTGTCGGCCCCTTACCAGTCATTGTCAGATCCTACTGCAAGTCACGTGGGGCAGAAAAAGAGGCAAGTATGCCAAACCCTGTAATCATCGTTTGCCTAAAGGACCAATGACTATATCGCTTATCCTGCGGTACTTGAAAACTCAGAGTATCGCACAAGAACAATTGAATTCCGTGACGCGCATACTATACCGAGGTTCTACGTCAGGGGTTGGGATGACTGCTCCTGCCTAATACAGCGTTCCAGTAGATTTCGCATGACTCCCAGGGACTCGGGGCATACAAGGAAGGACCATCCATTAGAGTCCCGGTGTTTAATCAGAACTCTAAAGTTCCACGTCCGGGACTACGTATAGCGATAATTGGCTCTGCACTTTCTACATTTCGAGCCGCGTAGTATTTGCGAGTCCTTTTTGACTGAAATAAACGGAGGGCTGAGACAAGAAAAAAAAAGAGGAAGCAAAACGACAAGCGAAGAACAGAGAAACAAAATACTCGGAGTGGCATGGTGATTGAGGGGGAAGGGGAAGTGAGGAAGAGGTAGCAGAGGGATTGTATCGCCCTTCGCTGAAAGAATGGAGTACATCGCAAGGGGTTGCAGGCAGACCCAGGGTAAACATGTCAAGCACAGCCCCGCCATTAATTAGGACCCTCCCGCGCGATTCATCGCGACTAAAGATTTTGCTCTGGTTCTCTCTCCTTCCCCTTTTCTTCCTCAACTACGGCCGACGCATGCATACACATGAGTATAATATTCTTAGCGATATATAGACTTCTGAGAAGAGTGCACTGTCGTGTCATACGATTGTCCCTAATTTAGTAATTTATGAAAACACCAAAAAATACTATAATAATGAGTAAATGATTCTTGCCATTTTTTTTCATACACAAAAATTGATTGTTCTATACAAGCAGGTTTGCAACGTTCCTCGTTCAGTCTTTTATCAAATTAAATCCTCATATCACGGAGGTCCACATTGTTGTAGCACGAATGCAACTCCTCATCGTTCGCTGTGTGTGCATAATTTTCTGTTCTTAACTCGTATGTGTGTGTGTATACACACGAGAAAGATTGCGGTGCGGAAAATGCAAGGGTAATTAAATCTCAACGACGACAAAAGGTTCGCTCGCTCGCGGGCTTGCTCTGATCCCGGTTGCAATCAAAGCGACTCCGCGACGACATAATGCATGAAAAGGCAACAAACGGTGGAGTCAATAAGTCCCGTGGGCTGTTCTGGCAGTGTTGCGAGTCGTTGCCGCGGTCGAATATTAGACGTTCATTAGTTTCGAGCACGTAATTATACCAACGAAAGCCCTCGTGGAGGCACGCGACCCCGGGCATTCGCTCTTTCGCTCACAGGCTAACCCGCTTGACATATGTCCCGAGAACTCGTGTCCACCGTTACCTATTACTATATACTTGTCCTATTATTCTCTACGCCCATAAATGTCGCATCGATTGCGGTTGACATTTCGTTCCTACCCGAGGGAACTCGAGAATGACGTGACTTCGGTTCTCGTTGATGCGATTGAATAAACAATAAAATTAAAACTAAAACGAGAGAATTTTAAGTCACTACGAAATCAATGAAAAAAATGGCATGGAACAAAATACCGCGAAATTTATTTTTTAGTTACAAAAACACTTTTTGTCTATCAACTTGTAACTGAAATCTCTTGATGTTACTTTATGTAAAAGGGAAACTTTTTTTCCATTTATTAAAATCGAGTATAGCGGATAAGGGCTCATATATACGTATATTGTCACTTCTATGAGAAATTATAATTTTTGTATAAAATAAAGTTAACCATCCAACGATCACATGTTTGTCAAAAATATTTGATAAGTCTGATTTAACAAAATATCATTGGCACAAGTGAAGGATTTCATTTTTCTTACGTCTCTGCGAGTTAATGAGTTTTAACAATTTGTGATACTAAATTTTTCTTATTTATACGCTGCGATATTACTCTGAGAAAACAATTTGCCTGTGATTACCAAATTTCTAATTACGAAATCTCCAGCGTGGATTTTATTATTTTAAAGAAAAACATTTTTTTTCCATTTATTAAAATCGAGTAGCGAGTATGGAAATAATACATGGTAAACATAATGTTGATAAAGGAACCGGAGATTTATGTATATTCTGCACGGTAACGAGAAAAATGAGAAGTACCGGGAAAACAATAAAATGTTTTGGCAACGCGAGAGCGACGGGCTAAAGGATGTTGTTTCTCTATAGCATAATCGAGAAGCATCGAGAAGCGTTGGAGAAACGCACGGTACCCTTCATAGCGGAATATATTGTACGGTATAACAGAAGCTGGCTGGGTTTGTTTCAAGTTTAACTGCTGAGTGCGCGCACGGGTTACTCTGTAGCACGAATAAATTTCTTGGAAGGAAACCCCTTTGGATTTCAAGCGCGTCACGGTAGGTAGGTAACCGAGAAGAGGACTTCTACCCCCTTTACCGCCCGTCCGAGTAGTCGACGAAACCTCATCGGTGTCTTCATTACTTTAATGGATCGTCAGAGTAGGTGCGGATGCGAGGAAGCAGAGGAAGAGGCGAACAGAGTGGAAAGCAAAAGGGAGCTCGAAGCCAGAAGCGCGAGACCCGATATCACTTTAAAGGACGTTATACAATGTCTGCAGGATAATAATCTTCGCGAAAGGACGAACGCCAGACCGCGAGGTAAGGCGTGTTATTACTGTGGAGACCTGATTGTACATAATGTATATACATACACGGAGAGAAATTTCCTGTAAAAATTACAGAACCTGTTCGGGAATCGTGGGTCCTTTTTGTTTGTATACAAAAAATTACCGAACCGCACGTTAAAAATTACTGAACCACGGACTAAAAATTAGTTGACACTTAGCAGAATTAGACCAGACTACTTGTAGTTTTTAGTACGTGGTTCAGTCATTTTTAATATGTGGTTCGGTAATTTTTAATGTGTGGATCAATAATTTTTTACGTGCAAACTGTAATTTTTTGTATACCAACAGAAAGGACCCACGATTCCCAAAAATGTTCTGTAATTTTCAAAGGAAGTTTCTCTCCGTGTATCGAATGGACAGTTATTGTGTGTTGTTGTTTGTAAAAATGAAAAACTAGTATTTCTGTTATTTTAATTAACTCAGTTGTTTATTTTACATGAATTCGTTACAGATGGAATCTCGATTGCCAAAACCAAAACAATTTGGCTTAAAAAAGACTGTTGGGACGTTGGATACGGGTTCTGAACAAAGTACCTTGAAACTGCCGGAAGTATCTATAGATCTTCCAAAATCAACGGTCCGTGTGACAAACGATCTTAAAACCATCGGAAAATCGAAGACAGCGATCGAAATGAACGTCAAAGTTTCGAACGAGAATAAACCGCCGGAGAAGCCATTATTGACGCGCTCGCAGACTTCGTCCGCGATAACGAGAAACGGTGGATCGAAAGCGATATCTAAAGTAGCCGTTAAACGACTCGGTACGACTACGACTGCGATAGAAATCAAGAGGCCGAACATAAGACCGGCTCCGAAACCGGCGGTGAAAAAAGTAGCAGCCGTCGCGACGAAGAAAATAGTCGTCAGTGCGACTCCAGCGGTCGGAAAACCTAAACCATCTAAATGGGATATCAAAGGCAGACTGGAACTCGCGTTGGCAGATTTGACGAGTTTGAGGGAAAAGCACAAAAAATGTAGTCAACTGCAAAACATCGTCGATGAAATGAGGGTCAACGAAGAAGCCACGGCGACAAAGATTACGGAACTGGAAAATTCAAACTCAACGTTGGCTAAAGATTTAACGAACACGAAGAAAGATTACACGGACATTTTGGAAAAGCACGAGGACTTGAAAACTGAACTGAAAGATTCGCAGAAATCGTACGAGAAATTGTCAGACGCGTTTAAAAAGTGCGAGGAAAATTGCACGACGCAGAGGAAAATTCTCGCGGAGCATTTGGCCAGAGTTAACGATTTGGAGACGAATTTGGAGGAGCAAAAACAAACCAACGAGAATCTCGCTGTAAGAGTGAAAGATTTACAAACGTTGGTACATCAAATGGACAAAGATCGGAGGGTTTTGCATAATACGATTCAGGAGATGAAGGGGAATATCAGAGTTTTTTGCAGAGTTCGGCCTAGGATAGCGAAGGAATCCGCGAAACCTTTGTGCCTGATAAATTTCATAGATGAAACTACGCTTGAAGTGGGACGATCCGAGGGTTCCGAATCGATCAGTTCCGCCAGCAAGGCGAGAGGAACGAAGCAAGAATTTTCGTTCGATAAAGTTTTCCCGCCGACGGCATCGCAGGCCGATGTTTTCGAGGAATTATCTTTGCTCGTTCAGTCGGCTCTCGAAGGATACAACGTTTGCGTATTTGCGTACGGTCAAACCGGCTCGGGCAAAACGTACACGATGGAAGGTGGTCGCGATACGGAGGCCGAAGGAATGATACCTCGAACGGTCCGTCATATATTTAACGAAATGAAAGAATTTCAACTCTTGGGCTGGGAGTACAGAATCGAGGCGAGTTTTCTCGAAATCTACAACGAACATATCGTCGATCTTCTTGATTCTCAGCAAAAGAATCACGAGATTCGTATGGCCGATAGCAAAGGTCGCGATTTGTACGTCTCGAATCTTCAAATCGAGGAGATTCACAGCCCGGAAGAATTGCACGAGTGTCTTCGAACGGCGCAACAGAATCGAGCTGTGGCCGCGACTTTGGCGAACGAGAGATCATCCAGGTCACACTCGGTAACGCGAATCAAGCTGATCGGTACACACGCGGAAAAGGACGAAATGTCGATCGGTAATCTGAATCTCGTTGATTTGGCGGGCTCGGAAAGGTTGAAGGGCGAGGAAGCGATAAGAACGACGGAAACGAAGAACATCAATAAATCTTTGGCCAATTTGGGAAACGTAATTCTCGCGCTTCTCAAGAAACAAGATCACATACCGTACAGAAATTCGAAATTGACTCATCTCTTGATGCCATCGTTAGGAGGAAATTCGAAAACACTTATGTTATTGAATGTTTCGCCTCTCGACGAATGTTTCAACGAGACTGTAAATTCATTGCGTTTTGCCAGTAACGTCAACAGTTGTAAAACCGGCAATATCAAACGATCACGAACGATGTTGCATAATGCCATGTGAATGTCTGAATTGTATTGTATTTCAGAATTTCTTTAATCGAAATCCTCTAAATCGACGGATTCAACTGGATATAATATAATAAAATGTAATATAAATCCAGCCAACGCGAGTACAGTACAAAGCTAAGGTTGGAGACTGAAATATTAGGCGTTCGTTGTTGTACCTTGACTACAGAGACAGTTAGAGAGAAATACCAAAAGCAAAATATTTTTATAATAATGTCTTAAAAAAGAAAAAAAAAAGAATTCAAACAAACAAAAACTGGAAATCTTCACACGCTCT
>JABMBT010094886.1:0-10483 GCA_018906895.1 Odontocolon sp. PSUC_FEM 10030002
TAGCCCGCATCTGTCTTTGGTGTTAATCGCCGAATTGATAAAATTTTAGTTGAAAATCATGACTTCTTTTTTCAGTATGAGCGAACCACATATATGTATATAATTCGTTGTGAAAAACATTGAATTCATTCTTCTATGCAGAGTCGTGAGTATATAATTTGTTTAATGAATATTCCTATACATCCTGCACAACACATGAAAGTGCGGTAAGCCCGCTTTAGCTTTAGGCTCTTTCGCTATACCTCTCGTCGCCTAACTTATTGCACAGCGGAGAACTCCCGACATTGCAATTAGTAGTTGGGGCTTGCGTGCGTGGTCCCGAGTAGTTATGGATGTGCACATAGCAGACCCGCTCATGAGCTAACGCTACCGCTGCGCGCACTGTGTATCGCACTAAAGCACTTGGAAACATTTCAATCTTCGGCTTTGAGCGGGTACTCGACGATCCTCGTAACGCAATCCGATATCGCGCTCGTACGATAAACAAAGAAACTTTTATTCGAACGGAAACAAAGAGTTTGCGAAACTTTTATTCTCATCACTTGTATATATCGTACGAGATCCATACACGTATCATCGAATTTCCTGGTTCCTTCGACGATAAATCGAACAATCTCGCTTTCCGATCGTATTCAACAGACGTACGAAAACGTTCTGATAAAATTTTGAGGTATAGGACACGCTTGAATAGCGTTACGAATTTTATTTTTCCATCATCGAGAAAGACGAGTGACAACGCGAGGAATGAAAACTGAAAATGAAATATATGCTATGATATGATAAGGATAGAAGAGTCCTGGTGAACTGTTTGATCGCGTGCAAGGAAATTCAAGAGAGATTTTTCCAGTTCGGAACCGAGTCATCTATCTCGTACTTTTTGTCTTTTCTTCTTCTCTGTATAGGCCGATGGCGCTTATAGTACATATAGAATCTTTGGCCGAAACTCTCATAAATTTGACTCGAGCAATACCTGACTGAGAATGTACGTGACCGAGGGCGATAAAGATAACGAAAATCTGCGGAAAATGGCGGGGGTTGAACGATAGTGTGCTCGACTCTATCGAACTCCCCGGGTGAGATTGAGGCGGACGCTCGCATTATAAAGTAAAACACAATACAGACGAGTCGACCGGGATGCTGTGTGCTGCCGGTGCTCTGTTCATCCCTTCGTCCTACCCAACTCCTCCGTTGGGATCCAACGGCCACCGCCCCGGCAAAGAACACAGAACTGATGCCAGCAGAGAACGAAACCACCTCCTCGCCGTTTCGTTTGCTATCTGTGGATTTATTGCTCGGAGCGTTAGCCCGCACAGGGCGATGCTCCTGCTGCGCGTCTTACTTAACTTCCGCTTCCCGATACTGGACAATGGGACGAGTAGCCCACGGGCAATTCCCCATTGGTCGAGTCGCCCAGTCACAGTTTGGTTTACTCGCTTTCCTTTGTTTCTATCTCACTCCATCTTCGACCACGATTCATTTTCATCGTAGTCTCCGGCGGCTTCCACCATTCGCGATTATCGCTGCTTATTCCATTGCTGAGACCGATCGAATACGAATGTATATGTATGCCCATCGAAACAAATAAACGATCATGTGTATTTGGAATATGTATAATAACGGATATTTCGTGAATAAAATCTTTGCAGCGAGAAATGCGAAAAAACATTTACGCTGTGTTAAGCTCCAGATGTAAATTTATAGAGTTACACAATTTCAAGATATACTTACGTACGACTGTAAATTTTTCTCAGTGTGATATTGTGAATACATTGCTTAGTATGCAAAATGATTTTTTGAATTATTAGTTTTATCGACAACAAAGTTTACCGGAAGTTTTGAGAACACGATTCAGATACTCGGTTCGGAGCAATAAAATTCCATGTTCATTCGTCTTCGTTGAATAATTGAAAGCACAGTTGACGCGAACGATTTCCAGGATTATGACCTTTTCTTCCTGTTCCATTTTTCCTCACTTAGGCCAGCTACTGGAGAACCGGATAATTTCTGTCATCAAGAGGTCCGCGTTTCTTGCGCTCGTAAAAAGAATACAACCCCTCTGAAACGGTGCGCACTTGCGGACGACGGAGCGCACGAATCGTCCGGTTTTATCACATCAGACTCGTTGTTCCAGGGGAGAGGCTCGCGGCTCGCGACTCAGAGGAGCGCACGTTTATTGCTCCAGTCGCGGTTCGTGATTCGTGGTCTTTGCACGGATTGGAAGAGGCGCACGTACCCGTAAGCGTAAAGTGTCGGTGTTGGGGGTGCGGGGAGAAAAGAAGCAAAAGGAGAAAGCTGTGAAAGTTAAGACGCTACCCAGGACGGAACGTTGATGCTACGTGGCGATTATACTCCTGTCGACGCGACCCAGACACAATGAATCTTCGAGGATTCTTTTCGCTAAAAGAAAAATAATAAAAGTAGAAGAATAAAATAAAAGTACAACTTGTTCCTTTCTTTCGCGTTTTCAGTACAGGTACCTGACACTTTTCGTTTTTGTTTTCAACGGGAGTGATTACACGATGCTAATTAATGTTGCACAATTAATTCTCTCTCATCGACCATAGTTCAATGTAAAATACATAACAAAATATGATATTTCGTCCATTATTTCATGCGGTCACTCGAGTATTCGAATGGGTATCGAAGGAAACTGTTGATCCAATTCCATTCTAGAATTTCGAAAATTTTGAATTAGGTACAACCATTTGTATGAAACCGTACAATTCGTCAAAGGGACGACGTTGCTATTTCAATTTGCGAATTGCGTTTCTCATGCCTTTCGCTCTGGAAACAATAGATCCCTTGTTCGATTGAATTCTAAACATAACTCTGTTGCCACAGGATATTTACCTTCTCTTTGTTGTCCCTTGCTCCAGAACTTCACCAAAATGCAAAACCTGGGACAAGCGAAAACCCAAACTTTGATTCCCAATTAGAACGACGCATTATCAATTCCTTATCAATGCTTGTTAATTAATACTATAATCACTTCATATTTGGACAGTTTCGTTTCAAGTATCCACAATCATTAAAGATTAAATTCGCAAATGAAAATATCACAAATCGTCATGCATGGAAATATCGTAAAATTATCATCATTTTGCAATGAAAGCAATGTATACCGACTCCCGACTGCTATTTAGTTCAATCGATCAACGTTTCACTAAATCACACAGTGATGTTGCTATAGGATGCCTTTTGTTGAATTTATTCATCATAAGACATATTACGCACATATATCAATTACGTATGCGGATTAATTAGGTTAATAAGAAATAACGCCCTTCCATAAACTAATATTCAAGAGCGCCTGGATTTCATGTTACCTCTGTTATACGATGCAAAGGGAATATACCCCTTCGCTTTCGACTTGAATATATTCTCTGTATACGATATTCCTTTGGTTGCGGGATCACGAGCATCCTCACAGAAACCGCTAGTTACTAAAGTGGAATATATACGATACATACATGGATTGCACTATATTACTCCTAGCCGAGAAGCGGATATGATCGTGAGCCGAGTCAGCTGCGCGTTCCGGAATTGAGAGGAGAAAACCGTCGAAGCTTTTGGCTCAAAGATGCGAAGCAGCGCGAGACAGGTAAGAAGCTTTCCTCCGCCGCTTCTCCATGTTGGTCCTTTCCTTCCATGCACATCCGTTCTCCGATCGAAGTGTACAGGGAGTACACAGCCGGCTGTTCATTTGACGATCGATCTTGTAACTTGGGAATTTGATGGGATTCTCATAGGATTATCAAAACTCGTTGAGAAAATCTTGTCTGTACAGTCCATTGACCGTTCATTAACTGTAGATATCTCGTACTTTTCAATACAAATGTGAAGTTTTATCTGATTTTCAATCAGGTGAAAAATTGATGTAAAATTAAATTTAACACATAACTTTGCCGTAGACTTTTGTTAGTTTTCGCACAAAAAATTTGTATAGTTCAACTGGGGTTCAATTTTTAACCATCTCAAAAAATCCGGATCGTCAATAGGATGTTAAATGGAGCAATTGGGTTTTACAAAGCAAAAGCAGCAGTAGCAACTCTCTAATATATCAAGTATCTAGTAGTTTGGGTCTACGTTTTGGGGTAACCCGTTCAACGATCCGGGATTCTCAGATTATGTTGTACGTACTTATATTATTGATCGGCCCTATTCTAGCTTGTTATTCTGATTCCACTGCTACACACTGCCACTAGTTGATTCGCATTAGTATATATACAACTACTCTATCGAGGGATCCCTCTGATGCGATGAGCAAAAGCCGCATGATACAGTTTCCACCCAGTTGCGTCAAATCCGTATGTAAAGACACAAAGCTCGTTATATCTGATTTCAAGCGATGGATTAGCGCCAAAGCGAGAATACTAATAACAACTTTAAATAAATCATCCCCTTTCCGTACATCCGCAAAGAACATCAAATAAAACATTGATATTTCAATCTCTCTCCAATAGTCAATGCGTTTATTCCACTGTATAATTTATTGAAAAGGAATTTAATTTACACGACAAATGCATTATTCAACACCAATGTGAGATTCGACTTACGAGCGATTTGCCGCATCAACCGCAGGATTATTTTCATTCCGTAAAGGCTTTTCTGATGTACAACGAGACGACCGCTTGTATATAACTGGATGTTATATATGGGGCACTCTACTGTTAATCATGTGAGAAGATAATATACCTGTCTCGAGGATTATACGTGCTTAACACATAAATCTATATATATATACATGTTGCGAACATCTAATACATATCGCTTCAAGACGCTGCATAATTTGGTCTTGGATATCATCTAGATGAAAAGGGAGAGTCCCTTTACTTCCTATCAGGATGAGTCTCGGCAATATAATTCCTGTCTCGCGGGGCTGAGACACCTGCACGTGTACTGCATGCAAATATAGAATCAAGTACGAATCCTGGCCAACACAAGGCAAACACATAGAAATTTCGCATCCTCGTAATTTTCGCCGAGATGTTGGCTCTTCTCTCGACTCTGATCATCAATGTGTTATACCTTGTATCTTTTTACGATTTTTTTTTAACCCCGAGTGATCCAATTCGTTTACTCGCGAATTCCTCGTTAAGACGTTCGCCGAGACCGACGCAGAATCGCAGCTGCGAAATTTATATATAGTCAGAGCGCGAAGGAACGCTGGCAAATTGTATAAGCAATCCATTTCCTGCTTTTTCCCTCGTCAAGAAAAGGAACGAGGAGCGAGCTACAGACTTGCCGGAAGGATTTCCTTGGGAGTCACGTATTTTCTTCGGAGCGTAGCTATCTCGATTCTCGTTCTATCTTTTTCCCTCTCTAATCGGCTTACCACTGCATCCCATTCCTTTTGAGTGTGCACGGACCTGTGTCTAAAGAGAATAAGAGATCATGGAAAAAACTGAAAGGAGAAGCATTCTGAATTCATCTCTGAATTTTGAAGGTAAAAGAGTTAAACGTTTGGAAGAGTTTTTCTACTTGCATCCACGTATACATGTATACGAAGCCAAAGAATTTCGTAATTTCGTTGTTTCTTTGAAATCTCTAAAGCTGCAGGTGAGCTTTTTTACCGAGCGACTATATTAGCTCGAAAGGTAAGAAGGCTGAACGAGGTATAAAAAGGGTTAGTAAAAACAGAATGAGATAAAAGAAAAAGGAGGTCATGGAAGCTAACATTTTGCTTCCTCGTACAGAGGAATCTTTGTTTTCGCGAAAACGAATTTTTGAGATTTTGCTGCGAAACTGCTCAAAATAGTGTTAAACATCGAAAGACGGCAAACTTGAATATTTTTTTGTATATCTGATGTAATAACGCTAGGCCGCTACTTAATTGTCGTTTGTGATTGTTTTTGATTTCCAGATTTGGAGAAGAATTTGGCGCGAGTGTTACATTTCGCGGTGAATCCAGAGCGAATTCTCACGATCCGCCAGCGCATCAGCTCGACCGCAATTATACTGCTCGCACAGGAGCGTCGTGGCCAACGCAGGACAGTGCAGAGGACTGACACACGTTGGCTAGGCTCTAGGCTTCTAATTAAAATTGGAGCTTGCGTGTAACGAAGCGAAAATGGTGGAACCGCCAGGACCGCGACGAGTGACGTTCGCAAGTACAGAGAATCGGTCACATCTGCAACGATAGACAGGATCCTACTGTATAGTTGGGTGCGCATGGCTCGATGCGTGCGTAGCGGAAAGGCGAAAACGCTAATGGACCAGAATCAGGGATGTTGCACGCTGATTGATTGATGAACGTTGTTCGAAACAGCACACGGTGGCGCGAGGAGGGGAAAGGGAGAGTTGGAAAAGGTAGCACGGGGTGGTGGTGCTCGATGCGATGCTTTACTAACCGGAGCAGCAGCCCGACCGAGCTTTGCAATCGACGCCGACGCCACGGAACGCGACGCGCACTTGCGTACGCGCTCACCTCTACTGACCATCCCCGAGAATCCTAAATCCCCGCCCTCTCACCTCTCGCATGCTCGCGTTAATCGATTCGCGCGGACCACAGAATGGAACATATACAGGTGCGTTCCTCTGCGACCACACGCTTTCATGTTCTATTTCCTCTTCCTCTTTCTCGCTTCCTCTTCATTCGTCATTACAGTGTTGATGCTTCCTCGACCTCTGTTCGCGAATATGAGATCGCTTGAAAAAACATCGCAAAGCACTCCATTACACGTGTCGAGTGAGTGCTTAAAAAGTGACACTCGACGATTTGTGTCTAAGAGGTGTGGAAAGAAATCGAGGTGCGAAGAGTATATCGGTTTTACTGGTTTCAAACATTCTCTTCTCGTATATATTTCTCGAGACTCGGTATCTGCATATTATGTCTACTTTAAATTCAATATTGCCCGATAACTCGAAGAACAACGTTTAAAGTGCCTTATCGACCTCAAGCAGGGTGAGAGACTTGCAAAATTCTGACGGAAAAACGTACACGACATATTCTCTCCCTAGTCGTTTTCCGGGTCTCGATAGCGCAGTCCTTCATCTTCACACTCTTCTATCTTTCGCTCAACGGTACACTCTTTTAAATCCTGATATTCTACTCGGAGGCACGTACACTCCGTGATCGAGAAACGGCAGGGTGTTGGCCGTGTGAATCTCCGGGAATAGGGAAGCAAGAATGAATAGGGGCGATGATAAAAGATGAAGAGAGACACGAGTCGCAGGGTACAGGAAAAACGAAATCGTTGATAAAACTATGTCTTTCATTGTGCAGCGCGTTGGATATTGTGAGAAAGAAGATGAATAGAGGAGTAGTACCTTTATGTTACGTCAGGTGTATACCACACTTGTATTACATTCCGAAATGAATTAGTTATTAGTCGTTGATTTCTAAATTAGTGCCTATTCATACGTACTCATTTAAATTGAGTGCCGAAATGATACGACTTCTAGTTCATAATATACGTTACCCCCTGAGCGCCACCATTCATGCATGGAATGGACTTGAATTCGTAGCATGTTTTCATTTTGCAATACTCCAGTACAGACCAGTACCTGACAGTATGCTCTTATTGGAGTCTGAGTTTCTCTGCACTCTGGAATAGAGTTGAGAATGGTGAGAGGTGGAGGAGAGACCGGAGGCGGAGATAGGGTCGAGTCAAAGTGGCGGCTCCTTGGCGGCTACGACTCTTCGAGTACCTCCTCGAGTGTTCTCCACGATGACCAATTCGACCTAGCTCAGAAATTCAAGCTCTTGCCCTGCTGTTGGTTCATACCAGCTTCCGCTATGTCCCACTCCATTCCTTGGCTACCAGTCCAATTCATGTTTCTATGTATCTGCTATCCTATGCTGCAGTCTGTGAGTTATTATACTGTACAATATCTCGACCGTTTTCTGCGGCTGCAAGTTCCTACTCAACTACAAATATAAAGGAGGTCACCTATAGTAGAGATTTTTCGGCAAAAAATAAATGTACTCCTCCGTCTCTATTTTCTTTCCTCGTTCATTCTAGATACACTTGAGTTGTTCACCCGTCGTACAACGACGGTCAAGGTCTACGTCATCGTTTCACCCTCCTCCCCTTGTTTACTCCCTCTGCCCAAGACTGCTTTGCTACGCTTCGTTCACCGGCGGTGACACCGACGGTACGTTAGTTAGGATCAATGGCACGTAGTATATACCGCGCATCAAAGCGCTCGTTGGGGCTTGTCTGTTTGAAACATAGTACGCTATATAGATCTACCTCGTTCGACGGTCAAAAGTAGATGCATCGTATTCATATTTTATCCTGCTGTTTCTTTCCACCTCGCTCTCTTTCTTTTCCCTAGAACCCGCAACAGAAATTACTAAAATTTCTTTTTCACACTCGGTAAAGGTCTACAATTTAAATATGTTCAAGTGTACTCTTGGTAAACCGCGGAATTTTGGAAGTACTAAAAGTTTTTCGAGTAAATTTATATGCCAACTCTCTCGTCTCGTTATACGAATTAAACCTCGCAGCACTTTTAGTTGGCTAAATCCATAGTCGACAGGGTGATTTTCGGTGGTTGTGGTGGGTAGCAAGTGGACCAGAGCTCGGTTCGTATCGTGGCAGCAAATACATTCGAGTGCGTTTTCCAAAACTACAATGTCTCTTGCTACACTGAATTGTGCAGTCCTAGTATACTATCGCTGTATGCACTGACAGGGTTGGAATAGTACGAAAATAAAGTAAAGGCTATCAAACGCATTCTCATCGTAAACGGGAGCGCAAGCGCAGCAAGTGCTGCTGTAGACGATGCAAGGGGGATTAAATCCGTGACCTCTGCAACGTGCCGTCTCGTTGTGAATTGTCGAGCGACGTGGAGTCGTCAAAAGCAAAAAGCACCGCACGGATTATGAGAAATGAAAAGCTTTCGTGGACGGTGGCGTGATGTGTCCTCCCCGTCAACTTAGGATACGTAGGCTATTTTCTAGATTTTTGACTGAAAATCTCAGTTGTTGCCTCGGAATAAATAAGGCAGCATCCTATATCTTTAAGAGGAGCATCGCAGTAGTAGGACCAACAGCGAAATACCCTTGCCAGCTTTAACCTTTTGCCCTCGCATCCTCTTATTTTTCCAACGACTAAACGTCATCTGGTATAAAGATAATCTCGGTGACGCGTTGTGCCGTTTTGAGAAATTAAAATGCGCGCTTGCAGATTGTTTATTACAGTACCCGGCGATTATGATAAAGGAATAGCACTACGCAGATGCTTGCTTCATTTTTCATTCTTTTTTATTTTTTCTTACTTTGTGACGAGCGATAATATCGCGAATTCTTCTTTTGTTCTCTTCTTATCCTGAACTCAGCTCGAGCTCCTTCTACCCGGCTCAAGATATTTCAGGCCGTCTGTGACGCATGAAAGTAGGTAAGGGTCGTCGCCAGGGCGAGCTTAGTACGACGAAGACAATGGTTGGCGCAAAAAAGAATGAGTGCGAGTGGGATAAGAAAGGAGAGATACTGTTATGCTATATAGAGAGTACGAGCAGTAGTATAGTAAAAAGGAAATACGTGGAAGGACCCAGGGGCCGTAAAAGCGTAGCGTTACTTTAGACCAACAGCATGGAGGTAAGAAGAATATACTATAAGCTATATACTGTAGTATACTATTTATAGTATATATATTTTTACAAGCTAGAACCCACATTTTTATCCTAAAGAGCGCAGCCCCGCCGCACGCGAAAGACGTTACGATACCTGAGGATCTTTGGTCGACACAGCACGGTGTACTTGAAAGCATCCGATATTTTGTCCTTCCCATAAACATCCTTAGTTTATGTACGACGGGTGGAACGAGAAAAAGTGAGAGACAGAATGAAACAAAAGTGGGAAAACGAAAAAGATGAACCTCTCAAATTCCCGGCACTTGCAAGCTCAGCCGCTCCAATTCTACTTCTGCTTCTTCCTACTTTTTCACGACAGCCATTTCATATTTTTACATTGGCAAACCAAGGCATTGGCAAGACTTGATCGCGAGACCCAAACTCGCCCATCTCTGTATTTCTCGAACGGTTCTTCTCTATGAAGAGCACTGGAGCTTGTAATATAACGATTCAATCTGATTGATAAAGTTCTTTTGATGCATTTTCTTTTCAAAATCTTCAGGATAAAATTGCATATTCGCGAGTCGCCATTTTATCGGTTCAATCTGTCACGTCGTCGTAGCGTCACGTCTCAAGTCCATCGTCGCTTCTATAGTGCAGGAAACCCCTAACGTCATCAAAGGCTTTTCGCGCTCACTTCGCTTTTGTGCCGCTTTAGTGTAAACGGTGCTCGTGGCTACCATGCCCACGATGATAGTTCTAGTGCTGATGGTGGTGGTGGGCTTGCCTTTGTTCCCTGTGCTTCTCGGATTCGTGGCAGAAGATTCGTAATAAAGATTTACCGTCCGTACGCGGTTCGAATGATCATTCCGCCGAGGACTTGGTCACCACTAGGGGATGGATGCCTTTCGTAGGGCAGCTGCTGCGTAGCGCAAGGACACAATCCGAAGAACCGAAGAACCTT
>JABMBT010094997.1:0-10482 GCA_018906895.1 Odontocolon sp. PSUC_FEM 10030002
AAAAAAAGGATGCTGCAGCACAGAAAAAAAAATTGCAAGCAGAGTGCACGTTTGAAATGGGTCCAGTATAATAAAAAGAATCGTGTCAAGCTGTATGAAAGAGACGACATCCTAGAACGTAGGTGTGCATTTGTTTGGAAGGGGGAAATGGAAAATAGCTTTAACCCGACGCGACTTCGCTAACGATGCGCGCATTCTAGCTGCAATGCATCGGGCTCCACCACGGTGTTTAAAGCTCAAGCGCCCGAGCTGGCCCGGCATGCATATGCGAGGAAACCGATGTAAATCTTTGTGACAACCGCTTAATAAACGGATAATGCGACTCACGGTTTTAGAGAGCGAACGAACGAAATAACCGAGATATTACCGCGAGGCAATAACGAATCCCATAATTTTCATCCAGTAACAATAAAGTATTCCTCTTATAGGTAGTGTATATAGCATAGCTAGGACTTGACTCAATACACGTAAACGCATCTCATCTCTCTGGTACATACCGAACACATAATACGCATGTACTTATTCTTCGACTTATCCGTCTTTCCACTAGACGTACTTGTAAGTGGCAAAAAAGAAAGTTTAACCGTTACTTATTTAGTGTTTGATGTGTCTGGCGCGATGATAAGAGACTTTCGATCATCTGGAAGGTGTAATATGTTATAATTAGAGGTGTATGTACGGTGTAAATATTTCAGTAGCTGCGGAATAATTGCAAAATGATATAGCGTCGGGATAATTTGTGATACTTGGGGTAAATGTGATAATGATGTTTTCTTCGGCATGGAAAAAGTGTTTGCATTCTATTTTGGTAAATAGGTTAAAAGGAGGCGCCGTTTTATGATGTGTAATAAAAGAAATAATTAATCAATATGTTTTTCAAAGAGAAAAGATCGTTATCACTATTACCATGGTTGATCATGCAGTGGCAAAGATCAGCATCTCGATGATAAACTGGTACCAGAAGTCCTCGAATTCAAGGCGATCTTAATAATAGACATATTTTTTAAAACATTTATCATGCATATTCCACATTTTTTAGTCAGCAGAATTTTCTTTCAGGGAAATTTCTGTAATTTTCATAAAAAAAAGTGAAAAAGACCAATTTTTCGATATATCTTTATCATCCATATGGATTTTCGGAACGTATCTGTGAAATTAATAATCTGCGAAAAACTTTCGATCGGGTTAGACTTTGTCATTCCGATGAAATTTAAAAAAAAGACTTTACTCTAAAATCCATGACAGAGATGATTCATTAAATACGGAAAAAAAATCATCTGTTGACTAAACAGGATTTCGGTACAGCCGCGCTGATACCAACTGCCAAACTGTCCTATTTTCGAGACATCTCGAGACCGCAAACTGGCTAATCACAGTATAAGTAAAGAGGGAACAATGGGCTGAGATACTTTGATACTTTCGATAAAATCTCGCCACCAACATTTTCAGAGTGGATACGTATTAATGCAATTCGTGATGGAGCACATAATAAAGGAAGCGTGTGAATTCGATGTGTACGCCTCGTTCCATCTCGTTGCATTATAATTCAGTGAGATTTGACTCTTGAATGGACCAACCTCTCGTAAGACTATGGTGATTTAAGTATAGAAATAGTGGACCGTACTTGTACACTCACGTATCCTACTCACTGAACACAGCCTCTCGCTGAGAGTCTGAATGGGCGGTACTATATTCGTACGCGCCTAAAAAATCGAATTTATCGGCTAAGGATTCTTCCGCGATAAAGCATCCGGCCTGGCTGCACTTATAAAACCGCTCTGCCTACTCGTAAAACAATTGACTCGGTGATTAACGAATCGCTTTACCTCTGAGCCATTAACTGACGGACAATAATTACACGGTCTAGTTGTATAGCTGAGCCAACTTGCCGAGTTTCCAATCGGGGATGTTACCCAGAGTTTGTTACATCGTCTGCAGGTTGCATTTTGCTGATCTTAAATGGGCATTGACACGAACGGGCGCACCACAGCGCCAAGAAATCATCGTATGCATTTAATGATTTCATTGTAATTGCTCCGAATATGATCGGTTTCCAGCATCCATTCAATCTTTACCGAATGATATTGGTCCTTCGTTTATCGTTCATTAGAGAAAATACATAATAAGAAAATGATTACCGGAAGTGTGGTAACCGGAAGACCTCCATGAAGAGTAACAAAAGAAATTCTCTAATGCGAGGACCACAAGACCAGTATAACAATTGGTGTTTTCTAAAAGCCTAAAAAATGTCGAGTTGAAACGATCTACCGAAGAGAACACAAGACAAACTCTTAACCCATCATTTTATGAAGGTTCCTGTGTCCAAAAAGAGAAAACTCTAAATAACAGAACAAGTCACCAGTGGGCCTGGCTCGATTGTACGGATGTGCAACGTGTTAATGTATCATTCCTCCCTGCGGTGTACATAAAGATAAACGAATTATGGGTCAACCGATTAAAAACGTCTGAACTACAGACCTCAACCTCTACTGTATATATTAAATACATGCCCACTATATACATACCGTACTATATACTGTACCTATTATCGAACTTTCTCGAGTGAGTCACAAGTTGACCATTCGATCAAAGAACCGTTGACCCGAGAGTGAATATATAACAACTCAAACTCCCTGAAACGAGATCTCTCGTTACGGAAGAAAGATTGAAGGTGTACTTCGGATAAAACACAACGTTCAACATAGCGCATTGCCACATAGTATATATCGTAGCTGTTACGTTCCTGAGTAAACGGGGCTGAAACGCGTCATTCTATAACGACCGTGAGGATAGAAAATGTACTACAGTAGTACGACTTATATTCTCTCACGATTTCACGTGGTATATCTTAACCATGAGAGTGGGAAACGAGAAGAACTCGAAGTGGAATAGGAACTCGAGATCAGAACGTGCGAGCATGCGAGTGAGTATCGAGCAGTTTTTCACCCCGACGAGTCAATCGCGTTCTGCTTCGAGCGATCGCGAGTGCTTGGTAATGGGGTTGCATTGCAACTTCGATAGAGCGCGGCGTTGAAAAGCGCGCTGACGCTAACGCGCCTATTTGCGACGTTCTTGGAGCATCCTCGGGCTTGGGAGCTCGTTTCGTGCTAGCTTCGAGTACACTCTTTTGCAGGATAACAGAGCGGTGCTCGTTCGTCCTCGGTTGTGCGAGGATTTATATCGGGATAACGCGAGTGAACGCGAGGTAAGACCAGCGACGAATAAATCGGCGTCCTGGAGAACGGAAGACTCTTGGCATCGGCAGCTTCACTTCGTTGCACGTGAAACTATCGGTTCAATGTTACTGCACTACGGTGCAAGCTGAAACGATCGGTGCATCGGTATAGAGAGAACTTGGTCGGAGAGGTAAAAGATTCGCACGTACGAAGCGTTCAGAGAGCCAAAGGGACAGTGAGCGTACGATTCATGGAGAATCTCCTTTTCACAGTAAGTACATCATGGCTCTCGTTGTCGTCGAGTATATCGAGAAGAGTGCACCTGAGTTAAACGCCTTCGTAAACTAGGGACTGCTGTAAAACAAGAACCTCGTTACAGACACCTTATCAATCTGTTCTGGATCCCTTCAGTGGCTCTCGGAACTTTGTTCTGTAATTCACTGTTCGTTACAGAGACAATTGTTTTTTGAAATCGTTCAGCCAACAGCATCTGATAAGATAATTCTAATAAATTTATTCAAATTACTCTTTAATTTTTTTGCAATAACATTGTCTTCTTTTTTTTTTCATTTATTTTTCTTACACTCGAGTGACATTTTCTCTTACACTAACATGACACCCAAAGTTGACTTCTGTAATTCATAGATAATTGCCAGACTCGAGCTTTTCAGGAAAGACTCGACTAGAACCTGGAGCGCACGATAGACCTATAATCCATCATTCCTAATCTCTGGGATAAACGAGTGCGTTCGGTCTATCGTCTAAGAGTGACTAACTTAGGTACTGAATAAGTCGTAATCTCAAGCAGCAGGAGCAGCACCATCGGCTGTAGGACTAGGAACGTGTCTAAGCTTCGTTATAGTAGTACAGCGGCCTTAATTAATCGCGACGACTAGATATGCTGGACGAGCCGCGATGGCATGGCATCCCGACACGCGAGTGGGAGTCTCTATACCGAACGAGTGCATTCCAAAGTGTGCCTTCTCTCCGCTGACTCTCTTCATCTAATATTATACTCTCGAATGCGTGCGTAAGCGTTTATGCTATACTATACGTTCGATACGACACGTTGCTCTTGGACTACGGTGTCCGTAATTTGTACACTCAGATCTTATCTTGAAACGATAGAAATATTTTCACTCTGTGGATGACGTTAGACATAAATTTATTGAAATATATATTCTATGTAGACGTGAGAAAGAAATAGAGATCCCCGCTTTAAGAGTAACGATTTATCGTTTCTCGCGTAAAAAAATTTTTTGTACGATTGAGATATGAGATTGATATGCCTACACGAATGTCGTGTTCGGAAGATATTGAGACGGATTATTGTGCCAACCATGCATTTCTGAAACATATCTATTTGATTATTTCAAATTCGATTTCCTTATGCTAATTTTGTAAATTACAAATATAATTTTTTTAATCCATTCTCTAAAACTATAGACAAACGAGAATAAGAGGTGATCGTAAATGACAGTAGCTCGTAAAAAGAAATTGTAGGCATCAGATTTCCAACTGAAGTACATTTTTTTTTATACGAATCTCCCTTTGGTTACATACAGACTGCGCCAGATGGTCCACTGTTCTTGGTAATCAGTTACAACGTGACAGGTAAATAATTTTATCATCCAAATCGCTATAAACTAGGAAAATCAGTTTCCTCTATCTCAAAGTCCGGATACAATAACTGGAGACCTATGTTTGTTTGGAAATTGTTGAAACTACAAAAAGATGCATAACCGGCAGCAAGTTACTACTATAATACGTGCAACGTTTATATATCCAGTTGCAGAGCGAGCTTACACAATGCAACAACGCGGTGTCCGCTGCCCCCATAGAAAATCAGCCGGTCGATTCTATCGAACAATGAGACACCATTTGTCGTTTCTCGTGCAACGTTTCTTCTCGAAGCGATTTTATCGTATCGTTCTTTGCGTTCTGCAACGAATACTCGACAAAAAAAAATACAAGAGAAAACAGATTTTTTTTCCTGATCAAGAATTTGCTTGATCTTGGCTAGTCTCGATCACCTCGAGTATATTTATTCACCCAGGCTTTAAATAACCCTAGGTATGGTCATATGCGGTGTAACGACGTCTTGCCATTCCGCGAACTGATGCTCCTAGCTGATCGCTCGTTGAATAATAATCTTTCGAATAGAAACGAGAATATAGTACGGTATAGTAAAGATCGACGTGATGCTGTATGAGAGGCGATGATTGCGGAGGCGTCATGAATTTTCCACTCTCGCCGGAGTGTCGACGAGGTGAAATAACGTCCATCCTATCACGCGGGTATATGCGAGACGATGTAAAGTCTTCGATGTAACTGCGATAAGTAGCGCATCGCTAGAGGCTCGAAGGATGATTCCACTTGCTGTACTTCTGCTCCTGCTGCTTCTTGCTGGCGTGTTCCGAGTATTTATCGCTCGATTCCACCGATCTCAGGAGCTTCACATACTGTACACACTTTATCAGCAGCGGTATACGTATACTCATAGATCTACCAGAATCGTACAAGTGGGAGTCGTATCTCATACACTACTCCGACTTCATGTGCACATACTAAATGAGACACGCGCGTCGTCCATCGATTCCGGTGCACGTTTATCGTTAAGTCTTCTTGTACTTTCCGAAGCGACCTTGCTGCGCATACTGAATTGCATAGAAACATCAAGCCAGCCACGTGGGGGAGGATAATCATAATTTACTGTATTATATATATACGTATACATATAGGTATATGCTTATCTATCTGCTCGTTTATCTTCTTCTCCCGTTGTTATCGTCGTCGCAGCCTAAAGGATTCACGTGTCTCGGACAAATGTTGTTCATCCTCGCTGACGATGCGCAGAAACTGAAAACTCAACTGGCCTGACCAATGCTCTCGGCGCCCCGTTAATTTGTTGGATCGTGGGACCACTTTTTGTAAGGATTGAGGAGCGCGGGTCTCGGGAACTCGAGTTTTGACACATTTTGACACGAGGACCACACAGAATGCGGCGACGTCGAGCCGGGAGTGACGAGTGCCGTCGACCAACAGAAAACATTCGCGATCGTCGGAGCGTCGCCCGCAACGACGTCTTTCAACGAGTAAAAGAACAAACGAGGGATATCTACTGTAGAGGAAGGAAGGAAGAAGTCCTTAGACGCGCAAGAAACGGACGCCGCGTGTCCGAGTCCCGGATAAGTTATTAGCGGGGAGCACCTGAAGAAATTCAGTGTATATATCAATAAGAGCGCCCTCAATCCCTCGATCCTACTCGTCAGCGATGTATTTATTACCTTGATCGAGTTTTTTCACCCTTCATCCTTTCCTCGGTTTCCTGAGTAGTTCTCTTATTCATGGACGGTCCGAATCTGAAGATATCCTGAGGTGAATCGAAGCGAAACTCGGATCATCTACAACGTCTCGCCGCGGTTGGCCTGCAATGTTGTCCCAATGAACAGAATCGAATCACGATGACGATATAGCTCGAGGTGGACTGCAATGCTTTCCAGAATCTTGATCTGCTTTGTTGTTTTCACATCGATTTTGCTGTCTTGAGTTGATGGTCTTGTGCCCTCACGCCTCCTTGTCACTGTCTCTTTCACTTGTGGAAATAAATACAGTAAGTGACATTAAACTCATCCCCTGAAAGAGGTGCTAGAGTCAGGGATACGTTCGCGGGTTCTGAGATTAATCAAGAAGAAAGTTAAATCGAGAAGGTTCAACTTTTTTCTTCATTGTCTGAAGTGTCAAAAAAGACTATCAGATTGGAAGTTTTTCACTGATTATAAACAAAACGTTTTTTTTATTGATATCTTAAGGAATGCATGTTAAAAGTGGTAAAAATTTCCGATCAAGAAGGTTACAGGCAACTTGGAAAAGTTATGAAAACAAATTGATCCAGCATCTCAATTGGGAGAGGCATCAATGTTACTCACTGAACATTCCCGCTCACAGCACTGCATCTGAAATTGATGTGAACTTCTCATTGTAACCGAATGGAAACGAAGAACGGTTGACCAGAACAGTAGAATCTTTGCATATATGTTGCCACGACTCGCCCACGTTTTACGGTATAAGTGTCTTTACGAACATATAGACTATAGTGTACGATAGTTACGGAATGAGATGAAGGTGCCGTCGACGCGCCCGGTGTCGCCGTGGTCGTTCGCCGGGGGCATAAAAGTGTCGGGAAACGAGACCCGAAGATCTCAGGACTCGGGACCACCTTGCAGCAACAGCTCGTGTATGGCACAGAACGTGGGCGAGCTTGCGCAAGCTTCTTAAAGATATCACTGAGGTATACGAAAGGAACAGAGAGAGCGAGAAACAAAATGACTATAAAGTGAGAGGAAAAGAACTCGAGAGCGACGTGGAGTGAATGATCTCGTGAGTTTTATACAATACGCACCTATACGCATAGTAGTGTACTACAACGACAAGATCTTTGGATACAAATAGACGTTTCCGGTTAGAATACGAGAGTCGTAACAGCGCGTCACATCACATCTCAAAGTGGTGCTTATAAAAACGACGAAATAGAAAAAACAACGTCTCGAATAACATTTCGAATAATATTATAATGGTATACTACATATATAACTGTAATGGGTAAAACACGTAGGTTTCGAGTATGTATAGTAGACAAACCTAAAATAACCTATAATATCAACTTTAAGTGTTATACATGTCGCGCGGGCGGGTACTTGGGGAGATCCAAAGAGATTCTTTTGAATATCAAGAGTCGAAGATCGAAAGCTGAGACGCGCGCGCTCAGCGAGAGGGTTTCAACGCTATCCAACTACGTGACAAGATATCCACGTGAGCTGGCGAGTACGCGCGCTCGTGCGAGCCCCCTAGCTCGCGTAAGTAATTTATCGTTACTATTAAAATATAGCCGCGTGGTCGCGCGAGCGCATCTCTTCGGCGTCCTCGTCGTGTTGGTCGTCTTGGTCGTCTTCGTGGTGGGTATGCCCTGGCGTTATGGTCGAATATAACAGTTTCTATGGGTGCACGAGGCGTCCACCGTGATTTACAGTGCCTTTGGAGTTATGACGGCGTGGCCACACTCGCGCACTCGCTCCCATATACGAGCTATCTTCGTTTTTCCCTCCCTTAGTCCTGTCTCCAGCATCCTCAATGTCTGAACTCCGCACGTACGTGAGTCTCTTTGAATACCTGCGAGACTCACAGGGCTATGTTGGTACCGAGCTTATGCTTATTCTTTACTTCTTATTCCATTCTTTCTCGACTGCATCATCGCGCCATAGAGCAATTTCGAATCGTAGAATCGTGGACATGGTCGCGCCCGAGCGAATCCAGGCATACTCGTCGATGTCGTCGTAGTCGTTCGTTGTTGAATAGTTCCTGACGATGATATTCTACGTTTCCCCGCGAGGCAGAACAAGACAGAGAAGAAGAATAAAAGATCGATCTACCATTATGTCAGAGACCCGACAAGTCGCTATTCGATTGGAGACATCCTTAATTCAGTGCCAGGACCCTCACGATAGTAACTTCAGTGCAGCTGCATGCACGCTTCTTGTATCTCACCAGACTTTCTCATTTCGTATGCAAAGTTATCGCAAAGTGCATTTGATCAATCGCTCTTCTCGAATTTCCAGACAAACGACGATTGACCTTTTCCTTCTTTATTTACCTATATCTCTGAAGACTCTGGAGTTCATGGATAACGGAGTCAGTGGAGAGCGTTAAGAAATGCTGCAGGTACCTCAGTACCATAAATAGAAAAAGATCAATGGAATAGTCGCAATGAAAAATTAATGGATGGATATTTAGGTGGGCGAATTTATAGCGATAAAATATGGCCTCGTGAAAAGGAGACCCTTTGAAACAGAATCGTTGAGGACACATGTGCAACTGGTCTATTGTTCGTAACAGCGAGAGTCCATTTCGTCTGGAATCGTTCGTCGAACACGTTGTTGATGCACTTTAGTTCTTGGAGTTCGTGAATCCTTCATAGAGAGACTCGCAATGCGAGATAAACGTATATTTCGTTCCTATGAAATAAGCACCGGTTAGACTCGCACCGATCATGATGTGTGGCCATAAAATCACCCTTGCGCTCTCTCTCCGGAGAACAAAAGGAAATGACTAGGGAACTTGGATCAGTATCCGCGAGACCGTCTAACATCAATGATATCTTGTCTATAAAAGTCTCAGCCACTATCGACACCTTATAAGAGTGCAAAATACATCAAACCGGCAATTCTTCGTTCAGTTACGTTTTACAGCACCATTATACCAGTTCTACCTGGGATTTAATCTGACGATCTCTTTCCTTTCTGCGCACGAGCTCTGCACTTTTGCGATTCTCGAACAACAAGCATGACAACAACAATCTCTCGATAAACACTTACAAATCGTATAAACTATTTTTTACGTCAAACTCATCAAGAAAAAGAAGTTCCCAAGGTGTGAATGCTGAATGTAATCCCAAACTATTTTCATTTAATATCGTTCATATCCTAAGATCTCAAAACATAAAAATGACATCAAAATTTTCATATCCTCGTATAAACAAATCCCTCGAATCGTCTTTTATAATTACGTCAATATAAACGTGTGCAATTTTCTCCGAATCCTTCGAAAGATCTTTCTAATCCGAATATTCGAAACTGGGTCATAAAACAAGAGATTATTTCCATATCGTTTATTTAACTCCCCGGATGGTATGAAATACCATCTGACAGTTACAAAAGTCTTTATTGCATCCGATTGGTCCGGTGATCTCGGTGAATGTAGATTTGAAATATCCCATCTTAACGGAAGATCGAAGGCTTCCTGGCCTTGTCTTTCACTTTGATCTTGAGGCCAGCAGCAAATGCATCGCCGAGAGTGGTCGATCGATCCGGTGTGCAGTGCGTCGCGCTTGATCGCTCGCTCTCGCACCTCAGATTCCCTCTGGCGTATTACGAATCCTGCCAATCACCGCTCTGTGTAATCGATATCTGGGGGGCTTCGGTAGGTGGGTATCGATTGATACCATCGGCTCCGCCCCGGGCGTGTCGCCGGCCTGAACGATTTATAATGTTAATACAGCCGAGCACGCACACTCGCAAATCCTCTAACACCGACGACGGTGAATATACGCGAGCTTTATACTCCTTACATCAATGAATCGCAATCTCTTTTTACTTTGTTTATTATTTACGGTGTGGCTCCTTCGTCTCTGTCTCATTCTCGTTTGGCACTCTTGCATCGAATCCTCGCTCCTCGAAGTACAGTCATAAATTAATCGGAAACGATGAAAGCATTATCAACATCAACAATTAGCAATATAATCCAAACTTCA
>JABMBT010094998.1:0-18403 GCA_018906895.1 Odontocolon sp. PSUC_FEM 10030002
TTTTTTTTTTTTTACAGATTTAGCCGTCGCGTTTCAATCATCGTTCACCATATTTTCAGCGTAGGATATTCTTCAAACAATGGGCGGGGACTTAATATAGAGTGCCAGAGGATCACGTCGGCAAAAGAAGAAGAACAAAAAATATGGAGGGTGTAATATACAGACGCCGCGGTGAAAATGATTCGGTGGGATGACTTTTCATTTGCGAGTTCCACGTATAAAAGCGATTCTACGGTCGGAGGTATATTCCCCTGACCCTCGGAAGTCACGGGCAGGAGGGCAATCAAATGTGGCGGCCTCCTCCGTTGCATTCACCGCCGTCAGAGTAATCAACGTAAGCGCCAGGGCGTCCCTTTGTGCTTGGCAGACCGCACCAACAGATCTGACGGATTTATAGACGCATCCACGTACCGCACTCGTTAGCAGTACTGCTCTACTCTATCCGCACACAGACCACATTACAACATCCGAAGGTACATCCGATATACACGATTGCTCGTTGCATTGTATATTCTCCCTCTGCACACTCGACATAAATGACATCTGCCTTGTAAAGAATCCCCGGAAGAGTATTTTGAATAACAAAATGTCTTTTATTATTATCCCCGTTGGTTTCATAAGCGGAGAACGTTTAAACAAGAAATTGAATACTAAACAATGTGCAGACACTTGAACTATATAGATAACACGGCGAGACCTACGAAGAGAAGCAGAAGAAGAATTTTCACATTGATTCGTATTCTTTTGTGTCGCGCGAGAGCTGTCTAGATAGATTTATTATTTTCGTATACAATATGTGGGTCTTCCATCAACAGAGTTCGAAGTCATTCGACCACGTCACCAGGAGCATCAATGCGGTGGTGTGTTTGATGTACATGTACGTTTGCGAAGAGAAAAATACAACAAGCCGAGAGCGTATACAGCACGTCATCGAAAAAACTAATTAATCACAGGTATTATACGAAACACGGTCGGCGAGAGCAGAGGGCTGCAACACGTTATATAGTTGAAAGAGAGTGACGTACTCCGGTGGTGGCGGTCCGACGCGCCTGCTGACGACGACACAAACAACCCATTGTATCCTTCAGCTCAGCAACCTTTGCGTTGTCACGATTAATCGTTTTCTTTTGCCCACATATAACAGGCACGCGTTACATTGCCAGAAATAATCCCATCGAGAAAGGATGTACGAACGGTCTTCGTCGAGCTTTACACCGTGCGCAGTTTCACCAGTTGTCTATTCGTGCACTCATTTATTTCGTCAATCAGAGTTAACACACAGACGGCCCTCACGTTTTGTTTATTTCTTGTTGTTATATTTCAGCTGTAGAAGTAGGGAAATCCAATTGTAATTTGCCAATTGTAATTTGTATTTGTAACCAGTTTACACTGAGTAGTACTTGTACTTTTAATTGCGATATCTATACGAATTTGTTTACGTAACGACTGCTGTTCAAGCGTCGAAGAAATCAATAATTATTAATTAGTCATCACAACGAATGGCTTATGAAATATATTGGATACAAATAGATGAATGTATGTCAGTAACTAGTGACTGAATATGTCTTAAAGGGCCGTTCTTTAGTTTACTCTACTTCAAAAGAGCATACATCACAAAGGAGAAGAGCGAATATGCGTGACCACGAAGGAGATGCCGTGGCGCATTATGTTCCTCCGATGAGTCAGCTTTTCGCTTCGCTCGATTATCGCGCACTCTTCATCTCTCTCTCCCCCTTTCTTCATCCTTCAGCTCATATGCACGCACATTTTCTCATTAATCTTTTACTCGTGTAATTAATGTCCGGCGGTTTGTACGTCTGACAACCGAGCGCCGTACCCAAACGGTAGGAGGCCGTGAAAGCAAAGATGACTCGATGGTACTGATGGCCTGTTCTTCTCGTTTTATATGTTCCTCTGCAGAGCTGTCGATCCGCTCCTCCGTATTTGGTACTTTATTCCTTTCTCGTGTCAAACCAACAGTTCTCGCCTTTTCATAACTGAAAATCGAAAGTTTGTTCCACGTCATGAGCAAAGCTCAGTTTCTACAGTGATATCAGGAATATCTGAAATATTTCAAAGTCCCAGCGGTTTAGGACTGGCTGTAACTCGGAAATGACGGTAGAGATTACAGCGTAAGCAAGTGCGCCAGGCAGAATGCGGATTCTTCGCTCTCGAATTTTATGCGATGAGTATATGCTCTGCTCTGGCTGTATCTCTGTATCTGTATCCAGAGCACGACGATGGGATAAAGGAAACATTTCGCGGTTTATCACCTCTCCAGCGAGATAACTACCGAATGAAATATAAAGTATAGTCGCTCTGAATACTCTTTGGCTTTGCGTCAGCGAGAGTGACTGTCAACGTTTCATGAGTTTCGCGATATCGTCGAGCACTTAATTCCGCGAGTATGCACGAAGATATAATGTGTTAAACTGGCTTGATACATATTTTCGTTAAATATCTGCGATTGCTTTACTTTCGCATACAAATGTACATTTAGGAATGTTTCCACTGTCAACCCTACACCGATCTAATAAAGTACAAGATAAATAGTGATGTCTGCACACACTTTTTAAAGTTCCCCTCATCGCGACCGTGCATTCAGCAGACGAAAAATAAAACTGGAAAGACAACCGAAAGAGTGCGTGTTTGAAACGAAAGTGGGAAGAAAAATGGGCATTGCTAAACTCTGAATTCATCTGGTAAGCCAGCTAAATTTGCAATTCTCTACTCAACGGCTGCTGTACTAGGCTCAATAAATTACCGAATGTCGGGAAAAAGTGCTGCTTCATTTTGTTAAAAATGGTTGAGAGTGTGCCGATGGCTGTGAGAATATCTCGATGGATTCTGACATTCACGATGGTTGTTCTTCTTCGCTGGAAGACGAGAACTCCAGCGAAGTGGACGGACCGCGCGCATTGATTTATTACGCCTGCGTCCTAATTCTATAATCTGACCATAATGAGGGTCATTATCGTAATGCTTGTCTTCGAACGGGATGATCCTGATGCTCGGTTGAAACCTGTGATCACTCCCGACGAGAAACGGCGGCGGCGACGACCGGAGCCACGACGATGGCGATGGGTTTCGCCTCTCCTCCTCCATTCAGTATGGCCGACGTTGCCAGCACGAGGATGATTGCACGTTTATGTGATTCCTGTTATTTTCAATCATTACTAGCTGCTCGGTTCGCCCCCCCTCACCTTTTCACATCCCAGAGATCCCAACGTGCCCCACCACACCCCAATCGGCCGGTAATGCTCGTAATCAACGGGAAAATAATGGGCCAGCACACGGACTCCACGGCCTCTCACTCAGTTTCGTATCTCTTTGCCTGTTGCTTTGTTTCGAAAGTGCGGAGGGTGCCTGTTCCTCTTGCAGTATACATTTAGCACAGCAAGCTATACAGTCATTGGCCCTTTAAATCGGGGTTAAATACAGTGTTTGGCATCCTTGTGTCTCTTTCGAACTAATATCATTCACTACAGAGATTGTCAATTACTAGTTGAGAGGCAACAATATAGTATTGTGTGTACCTTATTGCAATGGTAACTGCAGCCATGAGTTGTCCGAGTCCTCGCTAGGCTGGAAGAAAAATTCATGGTTAAAGGGGAGCCGTGCAATTTATAACCTACTGTTTGCATGAATATTAGAGCTGACGATCGTGTTTCAATCTAGACATTTTCTTCACTATCCTTCGAACCACGAATTACTATCATACACTACTTTCTCAGTTTGATGTGGAAAAAGTATAAGCTATAATTTTACAAACACTCCTGTTGTCGATGTAATGTGTATTTTCTATTCCTCATATATATATACCAGCAACAATAATAAACCTGTCTGTAGTTCATGCCGAGTTTTGCATCGATTAAACTTTCGCTTCATCGAATGGCTACACGATTGTACCGAGTCCTCATCGTTGTTGCACGACGTTGAACGACTTGCTGCAGTATCTGTTACAGAGTTCCTATTTTCTTGGCAAACATTGTGGTAACCCTTAGTAAGGTTCTCCGTGTAGGATCGCTCATTTTTGCATATTTCTTTTGACGGAGGTTCCCGGGATTTGGCATTCACGCTTCATAGATGAGAAATCGACAGGTTTCTCGACCCAATACTCTTTCCTTGTTTTTATCCCGACTGTTTGATCGAAGACCGAGTCGAGACTCTCAACGCTACCTCGAAAATAACCATGATTACACAAATCTCGTTAGGTGGGTGTAATTTTAGCAAAGCCGACGCCAGTACGTCCATAGTCGATAGACAACAGTCGTTGGGTCGGTGAATTTTTCTTGGAAGTTCTAACGAGAGGCACGCGGAGGACCGTTATTAGGTTGCTTCGCAGTAAATGTCTGCTGATAGTTGGCATGTTTCACGAGACCCTTTCCCACTGAAAATATTGCCTATGCACGTCGACGACCGGGTGGTTTGGCTGATGCCATTCTCGTCCTTGGTCTCATATTGGCTGCTCAGGATCAGCAGTGTCATAACTAATATTATTGAACATGACGGCCTTCTGATTTTTGGCAGCAAATGTAAACACATCGTACAATATCAAAGTCTCAACGAAATCTGAAAAGGAACGATTGTACGAATGAATTATAAAGAGAAATTAGTATTGCTAAAAGTGTTTGTAATTGATATAATTGCCTCGACAAGAAAAAAATATTTATTGTCTTATCTCGCAAGCGAACTAACGTATAGATTGGCATTTATCGGTGCAGTTAAATCCATGTCGAAGAAACCAAACCGCAAGTCGGCAAGTTGGAAACTTATTTATGTCTCGATTCGTCAGAGCATGAAAAATCGTCACAAATAATACTGGACAACCGTATCTAACGCGAGACAAATGGAATGGAATCCAAGGCTTTGTCTTGCCGGCTTCTCTACGTTTATTAGTGGTGGCTCAATGATCAGGAATGATCCGCGTCGTTTATGACTCTTTCCATTCGACAAAAGTAAGACAGTTTCGAGTAGCTTTTGCTTCCCACCGTCGCGTCAACCTGCACCGACACTTATCTGTGGTTTCGCGCAAACGATTTTAACGGCAATCAGTCCGAGATCGCGTGTTTTGTCTCGGGCTGTCAGGAATCGAGAGCGAGACGGTGAAACACGTTGGCGGTCACGTACCGGCGTCAGCACTCTGGAACCAATTCAATCGAATTGAGATCGTGTGGCGGCGACCTCGCCAAATGCGGTACCGTCACGCATCGCAGAAATCATCGATTGCGTGTACACGGCAACTACCGACGGCTATTTCAAGACACGTCTGATATTAAACAAACAATAATTCCTGATTTTTTTCCATATCTTCATTTTCAAAGGACAAATTACTTATACAGCTTCCGAATTGATATATTTACTGATCTCTTGATACATTGGTTTCCAAATGACACGAATTTATATCCTACTTACAAAACTTTCATTTACCGCCGATTTCATTAAACCTCGATATTGGTCACTGCAGTTCCGCTTTCGCTAACTTTGTTTTTGTCATTGGCCGCAATATAATATACAGAAACATCCTAATTAAGCAGAACAGGGCCTATATCATCTTAATTCTTGATCTCTTTGATATCTATTATTTGGTCTTAACCGAATGATCTCTGCTTGGATCTTGGGAAGATCGTTTAGAGATCAACTTTATACCAGAAGCGTCGCTCTTAAACTGAAAGCTATGAGACCGATATAAGGTCGAAAGTTGCAAAAATTTTTCGCCTCCGGTTAAACAGCTGGAACCAAGATAGACGGAAGATGCAAGCGGCGAATTCAGGGTGTAAAGTCAAGACGCGATAAAAGCTACTCTAAATAAAGCGCTATGTATGGTAATCGCGGGTATGGGACGGGTGAAGTAGAACCGGGCGATACGGCATATAGTATAGCGAGTTTACTCTATAAGGTCGCGACGGAAGGAACGTAAGAACGTAGCATCGTCGTCGTCGAACATATTCTATCAGTCTGATAGCTCTCGGCGGGGCACTCGATGGCTGAGGCTGGGATGCGTTGATATCTAATACGAGAGGGCAATGCGCTCGTCGGTGCACATGCGATGTTGGTATACTTATACAACACCTTTATTCCGTCGCCCCCGCGTAATGTTCACCTCGGCGCACCGATCCTCGCTTGCCGCACTCGGGCTAAACTTTCCATGTAAGTGGAACGCCATCCCGGTAAATAAAAGTGCGAAGAGCCCGAAGGCGTCTGGGCGCCACGGGAGCAGTTGCCGCTTCCGCATAGTCTCCTACACCGCCTTGACGTTTCATCTACGTGCAGCACTATATACAGCGTTCGAATATCTACTATAGTGCACATGAACCTCCCTTAAACCGCGGATCTCGATATCCCAGGCACCGTAGGCGAAAATGCACTATTCAAATGCGGATGAACGCGTGTTTAAAAATAAACTATCCTTCGAATCGATATCCATCGATATGGAAAACTGGAACGCTTGCTAGCGTCAGTATACTCGAGAATAGAAGTGGGACCAATTCACAGACATATTGATAACATTATCGAAGAATTTATACTAAAAATAAAAGAGATATACTATTTTTGCTACACATTTTGTGTCAGACTTACAATATTAAAATGAAGTTCTGGATTCCTATCATCTCTTATCAATGCATACAGATAGAAACGCTAGATAATCTAACTAAGATGTATTTCGCATTTCTCATGCAAATCTTACGTTCGAAAGAACTAAACCTGACGTAGATAAGGGTCGTAGGGTTGAAATTCTCGCATATTATTGCTATTTCTGTATATCTATATACAGTTATATATATTCCGTTGCCGCGTCAGGAAACGATGGGAACGTACACTAGACTTGAGATTGAAATACAGCGAACGTTCGTCTCTCGTTTCTACTCTAACGGGCGACGAGAAGTTGAAGGGGGTGGGAGGGAGGGGGTGATGCTCCATCCCGACTGGTCTTACATTGCGAGATGACGTCGGCCCGTCGGCCCGAGAGAGCTACGGCAGCTATTTAACATTCCGCCTCATTTCCTGCCGAGCCCTTTCACACCCTCTATAACTTGCTCGGTAGTCCTTGGCCGGAGCACACCCGCTCTCGAATAGCACAGCCAGTTTGCTCCCCCGTTTCTATCTCGCTTACTCGCGAGAAAGTGCGCGTTCACGGGGCACGGCCCACGATGCGAAAATTGCCTCGCCAGGAATTATTGACTATAAATTACTCGTCGCTACCCTATGGCCTTACCGCGCGCGTTCCGCCGTTACTCATGCGAACGGCGCCGGCGAGAGGGCCGCGAGCCATTCGCCAGGGTAGAAGCGGAACGAGCGAGCGGAGCACTTGCCACTTACTGTTATAGATACGAGCAGCCGTGTGCGGAGGTGTCTCGATCACAACGCGAGTCTGCCTCTTCTACACCGAACGCTTTGCCAACAGCGCACCAGCTCACCACTGCGAGGGGGACGAATTGGCGCATTTACATTTTATTGCGCCCTGCCGAAGACGTAGTGCCATGCCACGAAAACCCCGCCCGTTGTACTATATATAGGTATACCAAAGGTTCTACGTATACGCTTATTTTGTAGCACATCCCCAACGTAACAGCGCGCAGTAACTGAGAAACGTTGCGGAAAACGGAACGAAACTGTCTTTCATGAATAGGAACGTTCGCCAACTCTCGACTGGGAGCCAGAAAATTTGCAATCGACGCCGCATTTTATTGGAGATTCGCGGGGAATTTGTCAATGATAACATTAATTTTCTTGTACCTAACGCGCTTGGAATAACTCGTGAATTTTCATTCTGAAATGAGATTCCACGACATCCTGAAATGTTTTCCTATCGTCACATTGGTATGGCAGTTTTTGATTGATTTATTTATATTTTCTTCAATTCATTTGAATTTTCGGTGAGAGCGAGAAGAGACATATTCGATGACAGATAAATATATGTCTGCGATTGACAGGACTGCTCGATCATTCTATCTCCAAGTTGGACTGTCTTTATTATTATTCAATTGGAAATGAAGGGCCACAAGAATTTGATTTTATTCTGTTCTAATCGAAACATCTGGATTTTGATGCAACAAATTTCCGGACTACCGTTATAAATTCATTTATTTTAGAATTGAATACCGAGATCCAAATGCAGACAACGTAAATCTATAATTCTTAATGGAGAAAAATAAGATGAGGCTCGTGCCATGGATATTCTTCTTTGAAATATGACTCGGCCGCATCGGAGGATTGAGGGCGAGTTCGATCGCATTATTTACGAATTCGCTCTCGTCTCTCACACGGGCAAGCTTCTTCGCCGTCGGCAGATCGGAGCACATAAATTCAATGTCGTGATACCTCACTTCCGTCTCTCCGTTGGTTCCGTCTCCGTCCGTTCGTTGTGGCGGTTTCTACTGCACTGTCGCACCTCTCTGGCAGAAAATCGTCTACGGTAAGACTTTGAGACCAAATGTGCACGTGTTCGTGGTGTGTATATATATGTACGCCAAGTAGGTACGTCGAAGGAAGAAAGAGGAAGCAGAAAATAAAAAGAATCAGACACAGCCGGCTATCAACCGTGTGCACGTACGAGAAAAAGAGAGAGAAAGTCTTCGAGGAAGACGAAGTAGCCGGAGGAAGATAGGAAATCGAAGCGAGTTTGGAGGAGGGGTAATCGAGTGTAATTTGTTATTACGAGTCATTACCGCGTGTTAGTGGGACGGCGGCGAACCGAAGCTGCACAGACCCGGGCGTGCGGTGCTGATGTATGGCACGGCTTTGTGCGGCCAGTCCGAGGGCGCTTTGTCAGGACTCCTTCGCCGTACGTCGCATTCTATCCTGCTCTCGTGTTCCGAGCTCACTCCTTTATTCTGTTGGCTCTCTGTTCTTTAGCTCGCTCTGTTTCTCAGTCGCTTTCTCCACCGCACGTTCTCGATCGGACGCTCAACAAGAACGCCTTCTTGCCTCGAACGGGCCGCGTCACGATGCACGCCCTACCCGCAGGGCTTACTTACGTTTGATATACAACTATCCAACTACGAATGGACCGACTGGCCACGTCCAGCTTCCTTGGAATCGTGATGGAGAAGCAACCGATGCTTCAAGTTTGTAAAAAAAAAGTAGCCCTGTAATTTTGTACTTGTTGGTCTTTTTAGTGTCATTATGAATAATCGACGAACTTAGGACTGCTTATTGTATAGACACAATAACGACAGTGTAATTATCTATATAGGTTTTTTAGAGCCTGGCGTTTTATCCTACAGAAATCCACAGTTTGTTAGAATACTATCAACTATCAACAGTAGTGTTACAATGACAAGGACGATTCTGCAACTGCAGTCTAGCAAGTAAACGAGTAAAGACAGAGAAACGGAATCGATGAAGATACTGGAGAACGCTTAGCAAAAAAGACAAAGACAAGTGCTTCGCGACTTCTCGAAGCACCGAAAGCGTCGCTTCACCCAGCGGGAGACTCGTTCCCCTTTCCTTGGCGTTCTCGCGATTCACTTCTTCTTCTGTCTTGAAAGACCGCGCGAGGTGAAACAAGCAAAGAAAGAAGAAAAGACGAAGGAGCAGAAGAAGAAGAAGAAGAAGAAGAAGAAACGAAGTGCGCGTGGGCGGCCCTGGGAGCAAAGCCGAAGCGAATAAAGAGCGAATGAGAGGCTTCAGGAGCGAGGAAGATAGGAAAGCGTCGAGGGTTCCTCGCCCTGGGTGGCGAGGTTCCTATCCTCCTACCGTATCTCACAGGGTCCTCAACAGTGCAGCTTGCATGCATCGTGTATAGCGAATACTGGACTCTCCCTTCGCGAATGCATGGACCGGTCAGGTATTATGATAATGCACTCTCTATCTATGCGTCGTATCGACTTGTCGAGTTATTGTTGCTGCTTACCCCCGACGCTACCGCCGCACGACTCCCAACAATGCACAAATACAATAGTGCACATGAGTGCAGCCAACAGTTCAGCGATTTAACATACATCCAGCAGTCCCATTGCAAATGTGTGACATTGTGACCGATACACTGTAGCACTACTACAAAAGCCTTGCGAGTCTCTTCTACGTAACTGCACAAACACTGTACCGGGCTTCAGACAGATGTGTCTGTTTACTACTGGCAGTCACTACTTATCCCCTTTGCAAGCGTGGACACCGAGCACGATCGTGTACGAATACGATTCAGGGACAAGCGGATTACCGATACAACTGTACCAAACCAAAGAGAGAACAAGTCCCTGCTGGACCAGCTCGCATCCAAGGATCGACGACAGCACACACAAACATACACACTCTTCTTTTTCGATTCCTCAGGACGGGGAACTCTCGCCAACTCCGGCCACACAACGCTTGTATCTGATCCTGTAAAGTTCTACGCCTTCGAGCGAGCGCGAGTCCGACAGGGCTGGTACCCGACTCGCTGCCTCTTTATCTCCGCGCATTATGCAGTGCGTGTCCAGCATATCACCTCCCGAGACAACCACCACGCTCATTTACCAAACGACCCACTATCTCGTTCCGCGAGAGCCCGGAGTCTCTCGGACCGCCGTCGGTTACCCCTCGCGGAATGCACCAGAGAACGCGACCCGGTGACTCCGTTCCTCCGAGAACTTTGCCGGACTAAAGAGCTCGGCTGTACCAAACTATGTATATAGCATTGTATATTATAGCTTCGAAGACTTTGAATTTTCTCTTTGCTTAAGAACGAACGAAGGGAGGCGAGCTCCACTGCAGCGATAAGGTTACGACCGTGCGACGCTCTCTTCTTGCAATCTCAAATCTCTTTCGTTCGTACATTTCTTTCCGTCTTCTCTGGACTTGCCCGATTTTAACATATTTTTTTATTCACCGATACTTTTTCGATTTTCGATCGTACAAACGTGGGACATATGGCACCGGAATGATATTTGGTCGCGATTGTATCGTCCTCTTGGCGTTTCCCTGTTATGTATTTGTCGTCGTTCCTCGTACGTTTGGGTCTTCTCGTTATTAATACCATCCCCGGGTCGTCGTCCTCAGCATCCTCGTCGTGTCGTTATCCTGCGGCCACACCGCATAGCAGCCCACTGCGAATGAATAACGGTTTTAATGAAAAGTTTAGAGCGTCGAGCGAGTATAACGTCGATAAATTGTTCCCTGTCTCTCTTTATCTCCTCTCGCTCACGAGTTCCTATCATCCTTCGCTTCAACCTCTGCTCGCTTCTATTCGTAAAATATTTACCGAAATTGATATTGGTCTCGATTTATGCTGCTGATACGTGACGCGCGTTTAACGAGTTCAGCGGACATAAATATATAACATTCACACTCTCTCTCACATACACACACACACACATCCACATCTATTCGGATGCTGTAGGCAAAAGCCGGTAAAACTTTGAGAGAAGTTTTATTGCTCCGGGTGCGGTGGGACGCAGCAGCCATCCAGAGATCCTGAAAATCGAACTACTCGAGATCACCCTCGCGCTTCCCGATGAAACCATGGAGCTTCGGCTTTCCATACGAACGTCGTCGCCACGCACACGGCATTCTCCTGATATATCGTCGTCGTTTGTCACGGTCAAGTAATGATATTACAGGAAAAAAAAAGTTTTCTCCGGTCATTTGCAACGTGTGCACGAATGAACAATAAATACCTCGGAATAACTAATAATTTCATTTAATTAATTCATTATCGACGACTCTATACGTACAGGCTGGCTTTAAATAATAATTATGTATCTCAATATTTTCCCATGAAGCTCAAAGCAACTCGAACGTATAATAATTCACGAGCAGCTGCAAAAAAAAAAAAAAAAAAAAAAAAAATAAGAAAAATAGCGGAACCCCTTAATTCCCTACATAAAGGAAAACCCTTCGACCTTAAGGTTTGTTCGTCCGTCGAGGCCAGTGCCGGTTTCGTTTCACGCGAAAAATGCAGATCGTGTAGACATAAACGGGTAGCCTGGCGGCGATGGCTCGGGGATGAACCGACGGAAGAGAACGAACGGGCAATAAAGGGAGATAGAGAAAGCCAGTGGAGCCGAGAGATAGGCGGGCAAAGAGAATTACGAGGGGTAATTGGTGGTTACGCCGCGCTGCCATCTCGCTGCTCGACACCTCGTCAGACCCACGGCCGTACATCACTCGGTTCCGCGGCTTACAACGACGAACAGCGAGGCAACGTTGCAATTCGCCTCTTTTACTCTCATGAGTGAGTGTGAGTACAACATACTGTACCGTGTACGTCAGTGAACGTTCCCTCATCTCTCTGCTGACTCTCTTTCCCCTTGGTTTATTCTTTTACTATATATATTCGTTCTACTCTGCTTATATTACCCCAACAGTATCTCGTCGTATTCCTTTTCCTCGATGCTTGCTCTCTTTCCTGATTTACGAGGAGTAATTGCACGTGGTAAACCCGCATCATCGCCTCGGCCCCCTCACTACCGATAATTGCCCCCGGCGGCGAACAACGATCGCTAACTAAACTGGTGTTCGAGTGAGCACGGTCGAGAGACGGACGGTAGCTACGAAAGATCGGTCTCGATGAGCCGAGGGATCTTTTTTTAAAAATCTTCCATCACAGCACAGGCGCTCCTTCGCTCTCTTGTAAATTGAGCCAACTCTCGTGAGGTCTTCCCTGAAGCACGGACATTTTCTCGAGAGATGGAGAGACCTTTCGGTATACATATACTTATTATCAAAGCCTAAGTGGCTATATAAATCGTGCATGAGTGATTGTACCAGAGATTGAATTATATATTACAGGCGTAACCCGGCTTACAGCCACTACAGAATGCGATCAACTCGCTGATATAGAAACTGCCACTACTTAATTCGATTCCTCATCAAATCAACTCTTTTGTAGTCTCGGACACAGATCTGTATGAACACTTTCATATTATTATTTCTTAACTTTTAAGTTGAGCTGCAAACTTGCTATATATAGCCTTGCAAAAGACGAGTTTACGGATTCGCTGACACGAAAAAGATTATGAAATTCAATTTCCCGGGAGTGTCGTAGTATGCCGCGAGCTTGCTAGTTGACAGGAAGGCCCTCTGCGGTCTCTGAGACATGTTTCAAAAGTAGTGAGCGACGATGGCATTGCGTGTCACAAAGATCAAAGCAACCGATAATAAGATGATGAGAGAAAGATGGCACGAAAGGAAAAAAAAAAGTCATTGGTGAAGATGCGAGAAAAAGGAGTTGAGATCGCGTGTCTCGTGATCTTGATATTCTTCACTTTACATTATTTCATGTACCTACATTTGTTGCGTCCACGACATAGTATAGTGAAGCATAAAGGACGTGTTGGACGAGCTTAATACGAATTCTGAGATAATACACGAAGTCGACAGTGCGTCGGTAAAAACCATAAAGTCTAAAAACAGCGAGAATATAAAGATTTTCAGACTGCAAGAGATCGTGTGAAACGATCTAGTGCATCCGCATCCACGCGATCGTGGTCATTGCGATCTGCGTTTCGTCACTCGGGAATACAACGTCTATGCATTTCGTACAGCTCGTCGTGATAATCGGTGCGTGTGCGAATTCCGCGCATCGCTTGTAATCGTTTCAACGTGGGATATTCTCTCGAGAGCTTTGGTAAAACGTATCGACGCAGGGGAATGGACCGAATGACGGGTCATTCGTTTGGCTATAGCAGCGCAGCGAGTTGTAGTACAAGAGGGGACGACAGCGGAAACCTGTTGCCTGCGTACTCTATGCAGCCGATAAACGAATTTTTCGACCAACAGGTACCGGTTTCACAGAGTTCTATGAAACGAACGCATTCCATACGTACTATTTCTAACGAGACCACATATGTATGTAACGGTACTCTATCGCTACTACTTTGTATCGCTTTGTACTTTGTACGCTTTTGCCATTTCTTCGCCCTATTATTTTGGTTCGTAGCTCGAATATATTTTCGAAACGAAATTACGTTTCAGAAGATGATGAGCTCGAAAAAACGGTGAAGAAAAGTTTTTTTTTTCGTTGGGTCGTAACGACGAGGGGGAAAGTGTTCGCGAATAGTTCGGTGAGTGTAGTAACTGCAGTTACGCTATAGTATTCTGTCAGAAAGGTGGAAGTGATGGGCATCAGCTGAAGCGGCAGCATCCAGTACACCTCTTCGACGCGTAAGAGGATAACCGCGATGGAGAAAATCGCGGTGAATTGCGACTCGCCACTGCAGCAACAGCAACCATCGGCTTATTTATTCCAGGAAATGCTTCCACGCCGATTTGTTAAGCAATTGTTGGCACCCAGGACGACCGCTCTCGTCGCGGCTCAGCACCAACAGTGCATAGTTGTTGGTGATGGTACACTGCGGCATTGCTGCAGCAGCAAAACCCGTACTACATGCACGATGGGAATCCTGAACGCGCTATGAGTGAGGCTGTTGAATAATACAAGATGTCTAAACTACCGCCGTTACTTCTTCGCTAGTTCCCTTTCGCGTCTTTTACACTGTACGCTGACTCGTGAATGTACGTACATAACCACCTATAGTAAAGTGCTCTATGTGGTATGTACGTGGTACCTATCGCGGTGCTGTGCAAACTGCACGCGAATCCACTATAGTCTTTTGCTGTTGCTGCATACTATGTTGCTGCGCACAACTGGATGTTACTCATGTGCATTGGCCCAGCTACCTATAATTGCGCCACAACGACCGACGACGTCGACAACGACAACGACCATCAGCATACGCGTATACGGGCTTCCATAAATAAACAAGCAAGGTTCGCGAAACGTGCGTTTCTAGCGATTTACAGGTTGCCACTTACCTGGTGAATCATAAATCCCGAAGAACGTCTGCACCAAGAATGCACGTCGAGACTTATTCTACACTTCGCGCGATTCAGTCTAACTTTCCCAGTAGGTACCGCGGGATTACCCGTTCCGCGTGCACGAGAAATCGTTGAACTTTTTTTACTTGTTTTCTTTTGAACTATAATTCTCCGGGTTTTATTTTATGTTGCAGGTCTTCGGGATCGTTGGAAGTAGCTAGATCGTCCTACCTTTTGCAGGACTCATTGGGATGGAGGGAGGGGAGTGGGGTAGAAGGAAGGTGAGACGAAAGCACCACGTGAAAAATCGGCCTCGATTAGTTGAGTAATCGAACATCTGCCCGTGGACTGACTCGTTCTTCCGCATGGAAGCAACAACATCTATCAGTCCATTAAACACTCGAGGCTAATTTATCAACGTCATCTATCTTCCGTCTGATGTCTGACGGCGCCCTCTTGCGCTTACGACTCTTCGTTGCAGCAACAGAAATGAAATATTTCACGTACCTTGTCAGCTGGCTTGACGAGTCTGAGTCTAATCGCTCGCTTGAGAATTTACTCCTCGTTAGGCAGGCACCATTTCTGCTGGTATACTCACGATGAAATTATTACGTTCACGACTCTCGGGATTCGTATTTCATTGTGAAGTCTTTTGCTAAAATTAGAAAAAGAATTGTATGTTAACTCTGTGATAATTAAAATGGCATCGCGTACAAAGTTGGGGATTAATTTTTAATTGCTATAGAGATATGACAATGGCAACACAAACAACACTCGGAGATAGTTGTGCAGAACGAACTGAAGGTACAACGATAAAGTGGAGAGCGAGAGTTAAGAGAGAGTAGTGAGATATTAAAGCAGCTCGTAAACACTCAATGTGTTTCATTAGATCGGGCAATTATTTCAGTAGGACCGGTCTCGACGGTAAAGTGTTTGTTTTATTGCCGACCTAACTGTTACCAGACAGCTAGGCAGCCCCTCTCGACGTTCCAAGCCGGTTAATTAGATGCCGGCTTAACGATTAAATTAATTCCGTGTTGCACGGAGGTGGCCCCACCAGCACTCCGACCCCGATGCCCGCACCAAGCACTCCGGGTTTCTGCTTACTTGAGTACTACTTGCTTGCTGCTCGTTTGTCTTGATACTCTGCTTGGAAACCCCAACTATAAAGATGAGCTTGTCAGATGCGATGTAAATGTTCTCTTACCGAATAAATTGTCGACTCTATAAGCGTCTCCCGACGGTGCATCGTTCAGGATGAGGATAAGAGAAATTACAAATAATGACTCGTTCTACCTCAACCCAACACCGAAAACACTTGTCATCAACTGCCGAGTATCCATACCTGTCACAGAAAGTCTCTACCATATGTCCATATATTTAATGTTTCGTTGATGCTAAATAAAGAAATTAGTTTAAGGGATTAATGGATTTTTGTTTTCCTCTGTATTTGCTGGTTTCGTTCTTTTGAAACTGCTACGGGTTCAATAGGTGAGTAGAATTTATTTGGCTTTATAATTCATTGTCGTTTACGAATGTCAGGGACAAAAATAAATTTAAGATTTTTGGGAACTCTAGCACAGTGAGTCGCTGAATAATAAAGAGAAAACAACGAGACGTGGTGTAACGCGAAGCGAAGTGTCGAGGGCCAAGAAGGTGAAGTGATCCAAAGAATTCGTGTAGAACATCGTCCCAACCTCGAGCGGTGTAAAATGTTTCAGTGAGGATTTACCGCGTTCACGACAGCATGATACAGAAGCAACGGCGACGGGTTTAAAAAATGTATACGTCGAAGTCGCGAAAGACGCATGAAAACAAGAAATACAAGCGAGAAAAAGAGTAAAGAAAAATACCGAGGAATGACGAAAACCAACCGATGGAGAAACTGAAAAAGCACGGAGAGCTATAGAGGATCTTTTCAGGCACGCCGAAATCATGACACAAAGAATACAACAAAGCAGTCGACAAGGAAAGAAAGAGAACTCTATAACACATACGCGTCTTTTGCAAGTAATTTGTGAGGCTGGATTTAAGACTGGTTGTAAAAGTCGGAGGGGAAACAAGACTCGGGGTTGCAAAGTTGCGGCCTCCTACAATTAGCTTTTCGAATTGATGGAGCCGTGTTCCCTTCTCTCATTCCTGTGGGTACGCGAGAATCTTGCATCCCAAGACCGTCAGCTTGTGGTTTTGGTACCGCAGCAGCATCAGCAGTGTAAGAGTGAGCGGGAGAATGGGACTGAGAAACAGAGAGATTTCTCAGGTTGCAACCACGAACAGAAGAGCACTCTCCACCGATGGTCACTGTCGAGGACAAGACGGAGCTATTGAAATGGAACTTTATCGCACTAAATAAGGAATGACCAGAACGAATGGTGTACACATAGAATCGGGCAAGGAATTCAACGACGTGATCGTTGCTGCACCGATCACGTTTGATGGAAAATTGAAAAGAAACAAAGATTGAAGGTAAAAATCGAAGGTACCTTCAAACAAAAATTAAATGTAAAAATCGAAGGTACCTTCAAACAAAAATTGAAGGTACTGTCCGCTGATTACGAATCAGGCAGAGTTTTTCTCTTAATATCGAGGAATGGTGGAGAAAAGTCGAAACAACTGTTTTTTGTTTTTTTTTTTACAATTTTTACATGTCTAACATGCATCTTATAAGATATGGATAGAAAGAATGTTTTATTCGTTATCAGCGGAAAATTTCAAATCAATTAGGTACTTGAATCTCAAGAAAATCGAAAAATAAAAAATTTTGATCTCCGAGGGCGCGAGATGGTATGCGACACGTTGATTAATTGTAAAAGCCGCGAACGTGCATCCACGACTCCAGCGCCAGTACCGGGGGAAGGCATTAATATCACTTACTGTACGTACACATTTATTACAAGGCTGCTTAGTTTCGCAACTGCATTCAGCACAAATCTTCCCCGGGAGACTCGGGAAATCTGCGAATACTCCAGCTCTCGAATGGATTGGTGCGATTCAAAGCGATCCTCGTTAATGATACAGTCAGCTAGTGAGAATCAGCGATGCACACGCGATTGGACGATTTGTGATCGATGGCAGATTCGTGCAAGAATGGCAGCTGCTCACTGCTTCGACTTCTTAATGAAGAGAAAATCGGATTTATCTCTTGCGTTAGTGCAAGGATATAGTTGGTCAGAAAAATCTTCGGAACATTATCAGGCACTATTCTCAAAATTCGCAAGAAAGAATGCGGCAATCATGCGTTCGCTTGATCTGATCCAAATTTACCCCCTAACATAAAGATATTTTTTTCAGACATTTTGATTACGTAAATAACTGCCTTAACAGGTGTGGATAGATTATGTTCACGTATGCTTAGATAAAGCTGACCACTCGCAATTTATACAAATGTTTTTCATTGCAGGAGGACCGAAGTAAAGGGACGGTCGACAACAAATATCCTTTTACATCATATCATCTCCATATCAACTAACTCTCGATAGCTTTTCGTCTCATATGCGCTAATCTTCTTTTCCGCTCGCACCCACGTATTCCTTTTATCATGTTATTTAGTTTTCACGAAATAATCGTGTAAAAATTTGAAGATTGTCTCTACAAAGTTTGTTTTGATTTGACAAGTCGTTTGGAAAGATGTCTTTAATTACTAGGTTAATTTTTTTTTTTTTTT
>JABMBT010095108.1:0-10480 GCA_018906895.1 Odontocolon sp. PSUC_FEM 10030002
TTTTTTTTTTTTTTTTTTTTTTTTGAAGAACCAAGTTCTCGACGCGTCTCGGAGGTCGACGCGATAGTTCGGAGGACATTCCCGCGGCAGCCACGAAGAAGTTGGATAACCCGGAACTCACCACTCCGCGTCGCCGTTGGCTTTTTGGAAAACGTAATCCTTGCCGCTCAGATTCATTATGCCGTCTTTCAAATAGAATTTCCATTTGTTTCTGCTCCTCGTTATCTAAAAAGACGAAAAGTATGTGAGGATTTGTAAAATTCGTGAATAAATCGGCTCGATCCAAACTAATTAGTCAAATGACAAAATTACCTTGTCGTACTGACAAACGACAACATTGTCCGTATCGAAGAGATCCGTGGGATCGTCGTCGGTTACGTCGTCCCCGGAATTCAGCGGTTCCTGAAAAAAAGAGGCAATTTATCAAAATATTTAGAAAACGTACATATAATTCGTGTATTTTACAAAAATACCTCTTCGCACGCGCCGGTATCATCGTTTTCTTCTTCATCCTTATCATCGATATCGTCGTCGTCGTCGTCGTCGTTATTCACATCTTCCTCGTCGTCATCGTCGTCGGACGAATCGCCAATCGGGCCGTCCAACTGCGTCAGGTTGCCCTGAGTACCCTGAAAATCGAATTAAAAAACGATATTCCTCAAGTAACTTGATCGGGATTCCCCGATTCATCACCGATTTTCATTTCACGCGTACCTGACTCTGCACCGGCACCTGCGCCGATTGCTGAACACTGTTCGTACTCTGAATGACCTGAAGCGGTTGATTTATCTGCATTGGCGCGAGGGTCGCCTGTCCTTGCAGAGTCTTATCCACGTGTTGCTGAAGTAATCTCGAAGCCACGTCCGTGGGGAAGCCCATAGCCGCCGTGATAACGGGGCCCGTTAGAATCGTGTGCAATTGATTCCCTAAAAAACGAAAAATGTTCATTTTCTTACAAAACAAAGTAGGGTCGAGTCACCAATGACTAAGCATACGACAAATCCAGTGAATGAACACGTTAAAATCTTTTTTAGAGATGCTGATGTACTAATGAAAATGTGGAACAGTTCTTTTAATGATTTGTACATTAAAGTTTGATCAAATTCCGTGGAATGTAGCGAATGTATCAAAAATGATCTGCAATTCCCAAAGACGTTTATTCACCAGTGACTGTTCATTCACTGGTGATTTCACCCTATAATGATTAAAAAGTTGCCGACCGTCGAGACGATGCGACGCTGGCGGCGCTGGCGTCGCAGCGCCTCTCTGTTCTCCCAATTTTTAATTACAGAGATTCTTCAAGATTTTTCGATCATCGCGGCGTTTTGTCGGCGTTCCTGGAAGAAATTTCGTGCACGACGTACGTAATCTTATTCCAACGGCGCTTTTCTCACGAGTAAATAAACATTTAGATAAAATTTCGATAAAACATTTAGACATTTAAGATCAAATTTGATACTCGGCAGACGCGCGTCCAAGAGAGGTTAGGATCGGAAACCGCAGAAATAATAACAACAACAAGGATGGATCCACTGCGAGTAATATTCCAGAGTTTCAAATTTCAAGATGACGAATCCTGGATCGAAAAGGCGTTCACAAGTGGATTCACCGATTTCGAAGACGTACCCGCCGATACTTTGTCGATATTGTCATCTCCGGAGACCACTGAACTCGTTCGACGAACTCGAACGATTCTGAAAAAGCGAATGGCTCCGAACAAGAGCGAACGAGAACGAATCTCGTGGCGAACTCTCGTCGATCTCGACGCGGACGTCGGAGCTCTTTCGGCGATATTGGGCTATCTGATAAAGAGAGGACAAGCGTCGGACGCAGAGGAATCCAGCCGTCTCGCGTGCACGAGAGCGACGAGTCTGTACTTGGTACTCCTGTCCGTTCCGGGAAGCAACGCTTTTCGGGCGTTCGATCCGAGTCTGTACGACGCCGCGCTCGAGACTCTGACGCTCTTGCGACGTAGCGAATTTCGGGCCGAGTCGCGGAACGACGCTCTTACCGCGGCTCTCAACGGCGTTCTCTACGATCTCGTTGTGATGCTGGAATCGTTCTCCGTCTCGCTGGAAGCGCGTTCGTTGGACACGACAGTTCGTCGCCTCGTCGAGACTACTAAATTGACGGACGAAACGATAAACGAGTATCGTCCTACGAGCAACGGCGGAAATTCGTCTTTCGCGACGTTGACGACGTCGCTCTCTTACAACGCGTCCGTCGCGCTCTATCGATTGTGCGATCCAAAGTACGCTCCGATAGAAACGATCGTGATGACGATAGCCAAGTACGAATTGGAGCATTTGTCCGACTGCGCGAATTTATCGACGAAACGAGCGACGGTCGTAGGCGAATCGTCGCTCGGTTTTTTCAAGACTCTCGTGGAGCGACACGGAGACGCGGCACGATCGAGCGTCGTCATTCTGATACAGCATCTGATGATGAAATGTCCGGAGAGACAGGAGGGACGTCGGAAACTGGCGCTCGTCGTCGTTAAATTTATGGATCTCCTTCGAGGAAACGGTACAACGAGTAGCGGCGCCAGGAGTTTCTTTGATCGGTCGCTCTCTGATTTGATTCTATTCTCGCATCACGCCAAGACGGCTTGCAGAGTATTCGCCCAGGAGATAATTGGGAAATTATTGATGGAACTGACGGGGAAGAACGGATCCGACGCGCCAACGAGGAGAATTAAGAAAATTCTATTGGGATGCGCTCTCGGTCAGTGCGTTGATATCTCGAGTTCCGTACGCGGTAGAGCTATCGCGACGTTGGCCGAGTATACGGAACCGACGATCGACGATCAGGACGCGAGAGACGTTTTTCGGGCTCGCCCGGGGGAAACAGGCGACGGCGACGACGAGAGGGACATGCCGAGCCTCCAGGATCTCGAGAGAATTCTCGCGGACGATGACGCCAGCCCTGATTTCGTATTGCCCAACGCGAAAGCGCTCGTAAGAATCTTGAGGGAGAGAAGCGAGGACGAACGCGCTCTGGTTAGACGAAGCGCTTTGCAATCGATCGGAAACGGAGTCGCCGCTAATCCTCGATTGTTGGACGAAGCGATGCCGATCGTCGGATTGCGTTGCAGAGACTCGACGTTGACGGTACGTCGATTCGCGATTCGCTTGCTCACGGACTTTCTCGAGGCTCATCCCGACAATCCGAACATCCACCGATGTTGGGTGGAATCGGTAGTTCCTCGCCTCTTCGATCCCGAGGCCAAAGTTCAGGAAGAGGTTCTCAAGTCTCTGGAGAGAGTCACGATCGCTAAAATAAATAATCACGATTCTTCGACCGCCGTAGACGACGACTCGCCGTGGAAGATTCTCGAGAAACTCGCGGCCGATAAAATGACCGATCATCTCGTCAGAGCTTGCGATATTTGGGTTCGTGATAAATCCATAACGAACGAAACGATTGGAAAGATCGAGTCGCACGTCAGTACGGAACGCAACAACGGAGCGTGGCTGTTGCTCGCGTCGATGGCCCACACCGGGAGACTCTCTAACATGGAGCGGTATTATGATTATTACGAGAGAGCGTTGGTGGACGACGAGAACGACGATGGGTTTTCGGCGAATTTGATCCTTCGAGTACTCCAACTCTCCTGGCGAAGTTTCGACACGGAGACTCTCAAAAAACTGGAACGTCGTCTCGCCGAGACTCTCGAAAAGTTTCAAGTTCGAGTCGCTCTGATTGCTCGATCTCTCGATATTCTTAATGATATAACCAAGCGTCTCGAGTCGAACGACGACAATCCAGCTGCAGCTTCGATAATACGGAATCTCGCCAAGTTATCCGACACGACGATAGCCGCTCGTGTCGTCGAATCGGAGACTGACGATTCGGGAAGAGTGATTTTTCGTGCCATTTGCACTTTCGGACACGCTTCGTTCTTGTGCACGGAGAAAATATCTCTCTCGAGTCTTCTAATCCTTCAGGGACTCCTCGTCAAGCGGAATAGGTTGCCGAATTGGATCAAAAAAAGAAAAGAATTGCAAGGCGCGGCGATCGCTGCTCTGGGACAGCAAGCTCTTAGAGATCGCGATATAGCTCGAGATATAACGCCGATCTTCGGGCGATTATTGCGAAACGCCACCGAGGGTTCGGACGGCGGCGACGACGACAACATGGCCAACGGTCCGGCTGTTCGGATCAACGCGGCAAAGGCATTGGCCGATATTTTCGGGAGATTCACCGCCCTGGTCGAGCCCTTTCTCCCGGACATGTGTATCAGCATGAAAGACGACGATCCGGAAGTTCGACGAGTTATTTTGGTTATTTTTATTCAATTGCTCGTCGAAGATTTTATCAAGATCAACGGAGCATTTTTCTTTCACATCATGACTATGCTGACCGATTCGGACGAGACGATTCGTCAGATGACCGTTTTTCTCATCAACGAGAGACTCTTGACCAAGAACAGGTCTCTCGTGACTCGCCAGTTGGTCAACGCTTTATTTCATTACAACGATTGCGAGAGAGGATTCGATCGTCGTCTGCAACGAAAAATGAGCGATCGCGAGCGTACAGCGTTGACGCTTCCGGGTCAAATCAACGCGAGCAAACGTCGACTCATATACGATTTCATGCTGCGACATCTGGATTCTCCCGAAAAATTAAAAATTCTACTCGCGTTGACGAAACAAATCTTCGATCTTCGCGAAAGTAGGACGGTGGAATTGGCGGACGCGGCAAGTTGGAAATGCGAGAAAATCATGTGCGTCGTTCGTGATGCCTTGTACATTGCGTCGAGCGAACTACTGAAACCAAATTTGTGCTCGGGGCAAAACGTCGAGGATGAAAATCTCGAGGACAGCGTCGTTTCGCAATCGCAGAACTCAACGATTCAATCCGGAGGTAACGCTTCTGGAATAGCCGATGCCATGAAGAAACATCGTCTGCGAGTTCTCGTGCCAAACCTGGTCGAGTTGAAACGCCGCGCTGCTCGCGCGAAATCTCCTCTCGCCAGCGACTTCGCCAAATTTCTCATCCGGACAATTTCCGACTACAACGAGGACCAGCTCGCCGGTCTTTACAAGGAGTATCCAAATTTGGACAAGGAACTCGAACGCGATTCTCGGTAAATTCTCTCTCTCTCCCCCCCCCCCCCCCTCTTCGCTCTCGCGGCGAGAAAGAAGAATGTGACGTTTTCTTTTTCAACAGAAAATACGAGAACGCGACACAAGTTGGCGAGGAAGACGAAAGAGTGCCCATAATCGTTTTACGGAGAATATCGACTCTGACGTATCCCTGGATATCCGGGCAGTCGAGTCCAACCCGATCACCGTCGACTTCGAGGGAATCGTCGCAGCAGCAGCAGCCACCGGATGAAACGGTCGGAAGACGATCGATTCGCCAGGATCGAAAATCGAGGGACGTAGGAGATTAGAAAAAATATAACTCGGTAAGTTTTCTCGTCTCACCTTTCAACCGATTCCGAATTCTCAAAGCCGTCTGGCCGATGATGAAAGTCCGGCCGTCCAACTCGGTCTTGATATCTGAAACACGATAACAACGAGGGGACTTGAAAACGAATCTTTAAGAATGCGACAAAATTTGAAAATCCGAACCTGGATTCGTGTGCGACAATACATTATTGTGCAAGTCTTTGACGATTCCGACGTTGACGACTACCAGTCGAATCAATTCTCGTATCCGTTCCGCCTAAATATCTCGAGGAAATTACAGGATTGTCGATCAATTCCCCCCGTATATTATCACTATCTCCGTTGACGTACCTCTTCGAGAACGGCGTTTACTCCGTTGCTACTCCGTGAAACCGGGATACGGACGTCTCGAAGAAATCCTCCGCCACACCTCGAGTCATTTCTTCGATTCTAAACAGTAAAACAGACGTTGCGAGTCTCGACGATTGATTGAACGATATTTTTTCATATTTATTTTTCAGCGAAACATCGAATTGGAAACTAACGGCGGAAAATTCCGACGTGCGATCTCGGACCATTATCATCGACGACGCCACCGCGACACTTCGGAGAGACTCGATGCTGCTTATCGTCGTGCGCTTGATCTTATCGCGAGACGGAATTAGATAAAATTGAGGCGCGTCTCGTCGATCGTCGGTGCAACAGCCACAACGATAACAATGGGCATTCGCACAGCTGGTTGGCTGACTCGCTCGTGCTCTTCCATCGACCTCAAAGACACGGAGGCATCGATGCAATTATATTCACAATTATAACACAATCGTACATATATTTTCTTTTATTCCATTTTCTCTCGGTACAGTCGCGTGGTGGTGGGGCATTTACCAGAGACAAGGACAAGCGTCTCGCGCGATAACAATAACAATCAACGATGAATCGGTACGGGACGATTGAACTTCGCGTACCGGGAAGACTCGTGCACACCTCGTCCAACAGCGATGCCGGGGGGTAAATTAAAAAATGTCCGTTTGTCCCAACGTTTTCTCGAGACGCAACGGGTCAACGATAAAAAGGAGTTTTTATAAAAATATCTTTCGCTCTGGGTGTGACTCGACGACGAGGGAACGCGGATAGGTGCGAAACAAGCAGAGAGGCGTCGCGCTTCTAACGCGTGGTGGCTGTTCGCGACCCGACTTTGTCGGAGAGATAACACGCTACTTGCGTCCGAGCGTGACCGGAGGCCAATTGAAGCGGCGTCGAACCTTCCCGATTGACCAAGAGCGGATCCGCACCGGCTCCCACGAGTTGCCTCGCGACCGTCATGTGTCCCGTAAGTGCCGCCGCGTGCAGTGCGCTCTCTCCGTTCTGAAACGAAAAAAATGTTGGAAATGAGATTCGTCAGGAGTTTCGATGGGACGACGACGAGGACGACGACTCACGGGAAGAATACCGAGGGACGGACGATATTTGAGAAGCTGACCGACGACCCCCGCGTGACCCTTGTGAGCGGCTTTGAAGAGCGCCGTTGCACCGTCCTGGACAAGATTGATGTCGAGAGAAACTCGTTTTTATAAAGAAAAAAGAAAAAATAAAAAAGGGGAGACGAGAGAACAGCACCGACGTGTCGTGTCGCATCGACGTTGGCCCCCGCTTCCAGCAGACTCCTCGCAACGTGATCGTGTCCCATTTGTGCCGCGATCCACAGAGCTGTCGCTCCGTCGGTTCTCGGTGCGTCGGCCTTGGCTCCTCGTTCCAGAAGAATATCGAGTATCCTCGCGTGACCGTTTTGCGCGGCTATGAACAACGCCGTCGCACCGTCCTTGGCAAATCGACGTTATCCTTTTATTATTTTCACCGTGAAAAAACGACAAAATGAAAAAATGTCCCGCGCCTGACCTTCATACGCGCGTTTACGTTGGCGCCTCTCTCGATGAGGGTCTCGACGACGTCGACGTGACCGCACTGACACGCGACGAAGAGCGGAGTACCTCCGTCCTGAATCGTCGAATAAAATATCAGTATATTACGATACAAGTGCAATTACACGAGTTAGAAAAGTCTTTTCCTCACGAGTTTCGTACAAAATTTTTTATTACGACGTGGGAAAGTCGAGTTTTATACACACTTCTCGTGTGTAAAGCGAGACTTTACGCACGGAGTGGCACAAATAGTCTTATCGAGTCCAGAAGCGAGGAAAATTAAAGAAAACAAAAGACTCACGATGCTGCACGAATCTACAGTCGCGCCTTCGTCAACGAGAAGAGCGACCATGTCCGCGTAGCCGCCCTGAGCCGCGAAGAACAGTGCCGTCGTTCCGGTCTGTAATTCGATCGAGTTTGAATATTTCAAAATTACCGCGATAATCAAGAGACGCTAACCCAAGCAGCATGTTTCAACAATTCCCAAGTGGCACAAAGTTCCAAAAGATTAAAGGATATTTATTTCATATATTTTTTGAAATTGGATATCTTGTTGATGCCTAAATGATATCTAATTCCAGAAGATATCAATTGGAGGGAATTTCACTTCTTGAGGATGCCCAAATGATATCCAATTCCAAAAGATATCATTTAGAGGGAAATTAACTTCCCACGTAGCACAAAGTTCCAAAAAGTCAAAGGATATCTATTTGATATACAAAAAGATAGTTAATTTCCCTCCAAATGATATCTTTTGGAATTGGATGTCTTAAGGATGCCCAAGTAATATCCAATTCCAAAAGATATCCTTTGACTTTTTGCAACGTTGTGCTACTTGGGAACTACTGGATAACATTTTGGCGGACAATCGGTATACATTTAGGTACTCTTTTATATGACTTGTTGAAAAATGCTACTTGGGTAACTCGGATCTCGCATCGTCCCACTCACTAATCTCTTCGCATTGGCGTTGGCACCCTGTCGAAGCAGTTCCGTCGCCGCATCTACGTGGCCTCCGGCCGCCGCCAGGATCAACGGAGTCGTACCGTCCTGCAATAATGTACATGCAACTTTTTTTAGCGCTCTCTCTCTCTCTCGATGTCGGTATAAGCGATACGGACCTTGTCCTTGCAATCGACGTGAACCCGACCGGAATCCAAAAGGAGACGCAGACGCTTCGGGTCACCGCGAGCGGCGGCCAGATGCAGCTCGACGTCCCAGGGAGACTCTTTCTGTAACGTTGCAATTTTCGTTTAAAGCGATTAGTCGTCGACAGCGTCGGCGATGTTCCTACCTTCATGGACATTTCAATTCCGAACGATCGACGAAAACAAGGTTAAAGCGAAAGGAGCGTCGTCGCGAGGAGAGTCGCTGTGCAAGTCGCTGCCGTAACTGCCGCGTAAGCAACGAGATCAGTTTCGTAAAATTGAGACGAGCGGACGAGCGTAAATTAAAAAGAGCCTCCCGCTTCTCATTCCAACCTCGCCGTCGTCGTCGTCATCATGATTATTATTGACCACACGGTAACATCACCCGATGACAACAATGTCGTAGCGCATATATCTGCAAAAAACTGCATTTCCTCGGTCGTAGCTCGGTGGCTGACGTAGACCAACTAGAGATGTAAAATGACGGTAATTGTTGGCATGCGTCGGGTCAGTTGTAAAATTACCGTTTTCCGACCATTTCTGACCTCACGCGTGCAATAGATGGAAATTTACCGTCATTTTTTCAAACAGTCAGTAATAAAAGCAAATGTCAACAAATCACCTATTTATAAAATGTTGAAAAGTCAAAATGTCCTGCTCCACCCACGAATTTGTTTTTTTTTTTACATTTTTTAAGCAAACCAATGACCCATAAACGTTCTTATTGCGCTATTTGGTATTTAGGACCACCAAACGGTTCCGCATCGATTAAGTCTAAAAGGAAGTAATTATAAAGAAGAAAAAAAAAATTGGTTTGGCTAACTTCACACTGCATTTTTGATTTAATTACTGTAATTAAACTAATTATCATGAAACGTTTAAACTGGTTAAACGTTTACCAATCACTACCAAACGATACCAAAAAACAAAGTTCGTAAATTCGCAAGTTGTATGGCCAAGTTTATCAAGCTTGTATAATTTCGAATCGCGGAATATCAACGAAAAAATTGTCATCGTGTTACTGTAAAGCTACAGTAATTTTGTGGTAACTTTAACGCAACTAAAAGTTACGGTATTTTCACATCTCTGAAACGGAATCTATCCTTTCCTCTGTAGATTCGTCAGGAAATCATTTTTGGAGCGCGAAGTTGAGATTATCAAGCTGGTCATCTCTCATCGCGGAATATCTACGAAAAAAATTGCTATCGTGTAAAACTACAGTAATTTTGTGGTAACTTTAGCGCAACTAAAAGTTACGGTATTTTTACATCTCTGTAACGGAATCTATCCTTTCCTCTGTAGATTCGTTAGGAAATCCGTTTTGGAGCGCAAAGTTGCGAGATTATCAAGCTGATAATTTCGCATCGCGGAATATCAACGAAAAAAATTGCTATCGTGTTACTGCAAAAATACAGTAATTTTGTGGTAATTTTAGCGCAACTAAAAGTTACGGTACTTTTACAACTCTGAAACGGAATCTATCGTCTCATCTGTAGATTCGTTAGGGAATTCTTTTTGGAGCGCGAAGTTGAGATTCCCCGGGTTTCCGGCGTCCCGTTCCTTCGTCGCGAATATTCCTCAGTTCCTTTCTCCCTCCCCACTCGTAAAATTTTGCTCGATCTAACGTACATGCACCTGTCAGACCCACAATTTTTCGAAGGAGACTCCGCTACAGCGTCAACAAAAAAAAAATGCTTTTTCGCGAGCGTCTCTCGAGAGTAGTTTGACGCTGTGCGATGTCATATACGAATACAACTAAAACGGACACAGGTAGTCCAAGTCTTCTCGACAATTTACGTAAATTTAGATTTCAGAAGAAACCCGAGAAGAAACTGATCATGTGTAAGAATTTACTATTATACTCTTTTTTTTTTGTTTTCTTTTGTTTCTAGTCAAATTTTGTTTTCTGTCTGCTGGTTGAGGAGGAATGCCGAGTTCGCTTCAAAATAGCCGGTTTCCGTTTAAAGAAGTTTTTTTTTTTTTTTTTTTTTGTCCCTCATTTTAGCAAGTTGAATGG